>JAVCKT010026054.1:0-31763 GCA_032273925.1 Rhynchotus rufescens
CCTTGACCTGCTGGCAACATCCTCCTGATGCAGCCAGGAGCCCATTGGCCTTCTTGGCCATGAGGGCACTGCTGACTCCTGGTTAACTTGTTGCCAGCCAGAATTCCCAGATCCCTCCCTGCAGAGCTGCTCTCCAGCAGGTCAGTCCCTGGACTGTCCTGGGGCCATTATTCCTTCCCAAGTGTAGGACCCTGCCCTTGTCCTTGTTGAACCTCATGATGTTCCTCTCTGCCCAACTCTCCAACCCATCTAGGGCCCTCTGAATAGCCACTCCACCCTGTTGGTTGTGCTTCAGCCTTTATGAAAGGGCTGAAGATGGTGCTTTGATAGTTTATGTATAAAATTCTGGAGAAAATGATGGAAGATTTTATTGTAAACCATCAGCTTAACTATTTTGGTTGCTCTTAGTCTCTTTTGTTTTGGTGCTGTTCGATTGAAAATAAGGCAGAGCTGTTGCATAGGGATTCAATGCTGTACCGGAACATTCCAACTTTGATTATTATTATTGTTTGAAGTTTTCTTCAGAAATAAGACATATATTGGTCTTCTTTTATTTTCTCAGTGTGAAACTGGACTGCACAAGGTAGCCAGGGGATGAAAAATAAAGAATTAATGGAAAAAGTTGGGATTCTGTTGCCCTGGGTTCTAGTCTTGCCTCTGACAGACTTCCTATCAGGTCCAGAATAAGGTAATTTTTTTGTGCTTCTGTTCTCTGTCTATGAAATGAGGAATAAGTGTGTTTTTCAGCCTTGTGGGTTTGCTGAGAAGACAGATTCAGCCTTGGTTTTGAAACACACACAAACTGCAGTAATTAGAACAATGCAAAAGTGAATACAAATAGGAAGAAGAAAAGTACCTAACCCACAAAAGGATTTGGTTGATGTGCAGCAAATGAGATATGGGACCACAGACTACGTGATGAAGTTAAAAGAAATATTGAACAGCTGCTTTGCTACACATTTCTACAAAATGAAATGACATCCTGCAGGAAAAATAGTACAGTCTCATTTACTACCCAAGAGGGCAGAGCTAAGGTTACAGGGACTATAACAGGGTTGTCATTTCCTTACTCCCAGGAGCTGCACTTTCCGGCTTAATGGTTCTCCTAATATAATTGCTTTTCATGTGATGATTTTCTTAGAGCCTGTTTCTTACTAGTGTAAATAAGGAAGAAACCCAGCAAAACCAATGAAGTGATCCCAGTACAAAAATGATGGGAATCATGGAAGAATCAGGCACACTCGGTCCATAATCTCCTCCTCAAATTCCATGACAAATGCCCAAAGCTGCAATAGCAAATAGATATCAAATGCAAACACAAAACAATGACAACAGTGCATTTATCAGTGGCCACATCATATTATGTCACTCATGTCATGTTGAGTTATATTAGTCTGCTTTTCATTATGCTGCATTATGCCTTTTGACACAATGCAACATGCTGTAAGTAACATAAAGTGACCTCCAAGTATAAAAGAGAACACAGTTTTTGTCAGATTAGATAGTTGCTATAAATTCTCAGAGAGGGAGGGGGAAGTCAGGGAAGGAGATCAGGATTCGGTGTCCTGGACAACAAATGCACAAAACTTAATTAACAACTACAGCAGCTCAGGTTGATTTCAAATAGGTCTACGTGTCTCTTTTCAAGAGAGGGAAGAGTCTCGGTGGGACTTGCTCTGTTTAATTTTCTTAAAATTCTGCTGAAGTATCTTTATTAGCTCACTCTTTGTTGTACCTGGAGCACAGGCAGCTCTGTATACAGTGAAGATAACAGTAGCTTTTCTGAGACTCACCTTGTTGCCAGGCTCCAAAATACAACGATCAGGCCAAGCTTAAGCATGGGGCTTTCTGAACAGCAGGCTCAGAAAGAAGCCTGTCCTCTGGATCAAGGATTTAACCATCAGTTTAAAAAAATGCTTTAGGGAGAAAGAAAAAGGGGATCATTGTGGCTTTGAAAGGAAGGGGAGCTCCTCATTAACTTAAGATAATTAAGAAAAGTGGGTGGTTCAGAGGAACTTGCTTGTTCTCCCAAGTGGGCTTGAAATCCACTTCATCTTGGTAGTTCTTGCTGGCGGTTTAGGTGGAATAAGCTGATGTTCTCACTCTAGTTCCTACTTGAGAGACACTTCATCTGTACTCACGAGCCAGGATTTGCACACTTGCCAGGACTTGCAAGACAGAGCTTCAGATTACTGCTTTGCTGCAGATTCCTATCTAAATTTGGGTAAATTGCTGAGTTCCCCACCTCTGGAATAAAAGAACATCTGTGGCTGAGAGTTAGTAGCATACAGAAATGAGCAAACAGGTGACAGGGCCAGAAAACAGCACAAGTTGCACATCTCAGAAGGTCCCTTTTGGTAAGAGCAGAGGGCCAGCATAGGGCTCACGTGAGTCCTCTTTGGAGGCCGTGCTTGGCCTCGTCCTCAGCGCAGATTAAATATCAGATGTAGAGACCAAGCACAAGACTACATACGGAGTGGAGCATATGACATTTCTCAAGGTTTTAAGGGTTAACTCTTCTTATTTGTAGGATAGGGAAAATTTCAGTTCCCAAATATGCTTAGCTGTAAAAATAAGCTTAGCTAGAATGTCTTCTTTTGAAGGTATGCCACTGAGAGACATGAAAGAAACCTATGGATGGAGGTGGTGAGGTACAGAGCCACATGAAGCATCTGACGTGTCTTCCTGAGCAGCAATAGAAATGGAATCTCATTTTCAAAGGTGCTCTAAGGTTAAGATTCACCAATAACAGGGGGAGAGTGTAGGGATCATTTCTCCATCTATATATTTATTAGAAACTAATATCTACTTGATTTCCAGGCATGTCGTTCCTTGAAGATGTCTATCAGATGCCATCCTTGATCATTAGACTCTTAGTTACTTCCGAACAGCCTGCAGTAAGCTGCCCTCCATCCCACAAAGAGATCTGTGCAATCAGCCCCCTGTGACACAGCCAGCCACAGTGCTCTGCATGAGTGCAGAGATCTACCCTTAAGGATCTTTCTGCAGCATCCAGAATTAAACATGAGGCATTTGGGCAAGTATTGCGCAGTTCCTAAGAAAGCAGTTCCCCTTAGCAATACATCAAACCTTGCTTATGGCCAGAGAGACACAGGGACTTGATGCTGGAAAATCTCACTGAGATTTGCAGCCAGGCTGGATCTCAGGAGACTTCCTATTATTATTTTCTTTCCTAATAAATCATTATGTTGTCTCCCTCACAGCACAGAGAGTTCAAATAAACCTGTCCCCATGACAATCCGATTCTTAAAGGAGTGTCCTGTTCTGTTGAATCATGTGAGATGAAAATACAAAGAAATAGAAAGACAGATCAAAAAAAGGGTAGCAGAAAGGGCCCTGGAGGCAGACTTAAGTTTGGTATTTAATATTTCAGGTAAAATATTCGCTTAGCATCAATTATCTTTTTTTTTTTTCTTTTTCTTTTTTTTTTTAATGAAATTGCCTTCTGAATCAGCCAGCTCTCTAATTACCAGATTGAATGATTGAAATTTTTAGGGCAATTAAATTCAAGCCTTTCTTTTCCAGTCCTTGTGTTATTCCCCCCTTCTCTCCCTCCCCTCAGCAGTCTGGAGCCTTTCTATAATTTGGAGGCAGTTGCAGAAGCAAGCAGACCTTTAAAGCCAAGATGTATGTCTCCCTTAATTCCTCTGTGGATTTGTTTTATAGACTAAGCAGAGAGGGTTCTGGTCTCTTAGTAGTCATGCATTACAAACACACTGTATTGTGGAGGTTTTATCCTAACATATCAATGTCATTAAAAAAAAGGCTTTGAAAAATTCATTTAATGTAGAAGTCCTGTGAAAAGACAAAGATCAATGTAGAAAATACGTCCATTATTGGAAAATGCCTGCAGATCAAGCTGGAAAACTAAGGAGCAAATTGCTGATAATAACCATGATTGATGATATGCTAGATAAGAGAAAAGAAAACTCTCAAAGAAACAGCACAAACATCTGTTAATAGAGCTAGGACAAGCACATGAAATTGTTACATGAAAATATAAGTATTCTTCCAAAAAAGGACACATCATTCAGATGGGACAGAGTCCTAGGCCTGGTGAATTCAGTGACAAAGAGGCTGCTCAGACAGCTCTTGTGCCGGGGTCAGAGCACTGTTCTGCCAAAAGCATAACTAGATTCTCAAATGTAACTATATGAGCAGTTCCACTGATTTCAGTGGGACTATTCCCACGCTGAAGTTAAGCACAGGCTCAAAAGTTTTGTTGAGCAGGGCCTAAACCAGCGAATATGTTACGTCTTTGTTCCGTTGCTTACAGGAAACATTTGAAATTCCCTAAGATTTTCCTCAAAAGTCTTATTCTGAGCTTTTTTACTTCCCAAACTCAGTCTGAAATATAAAAGTGGGTCTGTTATCCTCCGAGCACTTGAGGTTGAGTGGAGTGAGGATTTATTTTTATGCTGTGTTATGCTAGTTTTGGTATAACTCCGCCGAAGTCATAGCAATAAACAATAGGCTAAAATCTGACTTGTATCCACGACAATTTTACCAAAGCCAATTGAAACATATTATGCTTATTTATTACTTATTTGGCCTATTTATTACTTAATTATCCCTGCAGGTGTTCAAGGTATTTCATAATTGCCTAAACCAGTCCTTGCCTCAGCCAAATCTAAGATCAGAGCTGACAGCATGGTAAGTGCCTTGGTCAGTGAGATACTTAAACATTCATTGGTCTCGAAGTTCAGGTAACTGGTTAAGCACTTTGCTGACGCAGGCTGTGGACTTGTACTTGAGATACTCAGGTAGACCTATCCTTGAGGTACTCAAGTAGGCCTGTACTTGAGATACTCACATAGGCCTGAGCAACTTGTGGCTGCTTTTTTTGATGCACCATTTGTCCTGCATAGATACTCACACTCACACATACCAGACCTTTAGTGAGGATGATTTCACTCCTGTGGAATTATGCCAGCTTATGCTGGTTACAGTTTTGGCCCATTGTTCTCATGCCGGGAATGATTTATGAGTTGGATGGCATGTGTATGCATTAACATCCATGTACATTTCCAGAGAGACATGGCCCTCGTGTTTCCTGTGCTGCCTCCTTTTTCTCCAACTTTCTGTGCCATATTCATTGCTACACATCTCTTTCTTTCATGCTTCAAAATCCATGACTCTTCATTAATTTGCAGTAGCTTGAGATCTGGCCCCTGGACTCCAGGCATGTACAATAGGCTCAGGGAAATCAGAGCTGGTCTGCCTTGCTTCATTGCCATCTCTAGAGCAGATTATTTTCCAGCATACATCCGAGCTACACAGAACATCACGGGTTTTGCTGGGGCTCTGAACGTGGGCTCCAGGCACTGAAGCAACCAGTCCTCTCAGTGGCCAGGATTTACTGATAGTTTTTTTCTCTGTTTCCTCAAGGAATGTGGTTCTCTTTCTGCTTTTTCAGGATGCTCATCCATTTAAAATTCCCTTCCTGCATGCGCATGGTGTTCATTATTTAGAAGTACATGGGAAAACCCCTTCAGGTCCAGCTTACTGTGAGTGCTGTCCAACTGTATTCCAACCGCCTGCCCTGCTTATCTGCTGCAGCATTTCTGTGAAAGCAAAAGCCCTGCGTGGAACAGATGCTTGGAATGGTATTGGGATCCTATTACTGCACTTTTCCAATCCTACATCTATTGTCTAAACTTGGAGCAGGCATATTTTTATTCCTTGGTGACACTATATAAAGAGATAATAGACGTTGGGTTTGCTGGCCGGCTAGCTAGAGAAGGGGCAGAAGGAGCAGCAGCAACATGGTAGGTTTTCTTTTTTCCCCAAGGCTGTTTACTTCTCTGTCTGTCTCTCTTTCTTTCTGACCATTCTAGCAGAGCAGTAATAATCACATTGGACCCCATGAATTATCATATTTAGTATCATGTTCAGAGTATATAGCCTATAGAATGAGCTACAAACTCCAGAGGACTTCTGCACAGCAGTTTAACAAGTGCAGAAAATAGGGAAAAAGAGGGTGGTCATCAACGGAGATGCACTTGCTGAGGGGCACTGCTGGTATGAACTAGTCCTAAAGTCTAGTATGGCTCAGTGAGGATGAGGGGAAGGGATATCTCTGTAATTGTAGCTACATTCCTTCCAAAATTATGGGAGAAGTGGGGAGTCCTGCCAAGATTCCCATCTCTTGCCTTCTCCCTGCTCCTTTTTGACTTTTAACTCTGGGCTCAGATGCCACCGTGGCATTAAAGGAGCACTTGGAGTCATTCTGAGGAGCAAAGAACCTGGGCAGCAGATTTGGCTCTGTCTTTGGTCTTTGTCTTCTGTGAACTCGAAGGAATTACTACAACAATATTCAAAAAAACCCAAAACAAACAAACAACAACAACAACAAAAAACCCTCAAAATGGTGCTTTCAGCTGTTTCCTCCTTTTTCTTCTAATCACAGTTTCTTTTCAGACTGTCTTAATGCAGTGGCTCCCTTAGGCTATGTAGTGTTTGATTCTGGAGGACACTGGAGAGGGAGGTTTTTATGAAAAGCTTTCTCAAAGCTTACTTTAAACCTGATCCCATTTAAGCAGGTAATAAATGTGATCCAAGTGCTGTTCTGAGCAGGATAAAATCATGTTCAAAGTCAATTCTAAAACCCATGCACAGAACAAGGTTCCGGTTTCAGCCTGTGCAAGGCCTATATAAATATTCCTCACTGAACCCACGAGCTGCTAATCGTGTTCTTCACCCCTGTTCTGGAGATGAGCAGTGTCTGCGCTGCTGCTTCCTCCTCACTTCGTGGATTTGCAGGTTTTCCTTTAATCCTAAAGTCTAAGCCAGCCCTTTTAGGGGCTTGGCAGGGGGAAGTGCTGGGTCTTTCTTTTTCCTTTTTCCTGCCCTTTTAATTTTTCTTTGCCAGTTCCTTTGCCTCTGATTCGGTGACACAACACTGCTTGACACTAGAATATTTCAGCACATTCTGTGGCCAAATTGCATAAGTTAGGAGATGTGAAACTAAAGCAAAAGGCTCTTCAGTCTCCTTGCTCTCAGTTCAAGTCATGCTTTGCTGTGGCAGTTTGTATCTTTGTGCCTTTTATTTTGGGAAAATATCTTCCAAGATACCTTACTATACAGGGACACATGAAACAAATTTAAAATGGGAAGGAAGAAATAGTCTTAATGAAAGAAAGCTGAAGAATATCTTTACATAAGGAAGTGATCATTTTTTATTAATCAGAGGGAAATGGGGAAATGTATATGTAATTATGCTAGATGAACTCTGTGGGGAGGTTTTTTTCTCTCTTTATGATGTCTTAAGGGATTTATAAATATTACAGAGGTTTTATAGCATCATAATATTTCAGATGTGCAGTAAAGCTACTTTCAAAGGATTAGTGCAGACAAAGCAGCATAGTAAAAAATAATTACAAGTCAGACAGTGCTACTAGGCTCTGACATACAGGGCTGATGAGAATGAGAGAGGCAGGGTTCAGGGAGATAATTTTTGCAGCAAGCGCAGACCACACAAGTGCTGCGGAATGGAATCCGGCTCCTGGCTCACCATGGATTCCGGGGAATTTCAGCAAAGTTGGGTCTGCAGCGGCTCTGCGCGCACGGTGCTCCTGGAGAGATGGGAGGAAGGAGGGGAGGTGGAGAGAGGAGGGAGGTTTTCTTCTTAGTCCCAAAGCATCCTCGTGTTGACTTGCTCCCAGTGACACCTTGCAGCAAATCCTGCATGCCAAAAGGGACTCAGTGCCCCAAAATAGATTGCAGTTGGATCCAATGGGATTCGCAGGTGGGTAACTGCCAGGAATGTGGCACCTGGACAGAGAAGAGCCCTGACCGGGCTGGCTGCCCTAGCTGCCAGCGTGACCCCTTGCCTCCCTGTGGAGCATCCTGTGCCCGTGTCCACGTGTGTGTGTGGGCACAGAGAGGCATGTGGGTGGCAAGGGGCTGTTTGTTTACACGAAACAAGAGGGTATGTGTGTGCCAGGGTAGAAAATTTGCTGGGTGGGGAAAAGCAGTTGTGGAGGTTAACCAATGTGCAGCTGCAGAGGTTATGTGCTGCTCACGGGTAAGTGTCCATGGATAAGTTCATGGATAGGTGTAAGAGAGAACAGGCTGCCGGTGTATCCATGCACGTGGAGGGAAGAGGCAGTGACTGGAAAGGGATTTGGTGTGGGGCAGATGAGGAGGCTTTTGTGTCCATGCGTGTGAAGGAAACAAGATGCAACCCAAAGGATTTCTGTATCTAGCAGGGATCAAAGGTGTGTGTCTGCTTGGGTGTGTGGGAGATGGGGCTACATGTGAGAAGGAGGGAGGGTGGAAAGGGAGGGATCTGTTTGTGAGTGCAGAGAGGGTAATAAAAAGATCTGTGTTGCTCCCTTCTGATAGTGTGGGTTTTTATTTGAATGATCTGAGGCTGTTGCCTGTTTGAAATGCAAATCGTGCCCTCAGAGCAGTTTATGTTGCTTTTTCCTCTAGACTTTTCCCTGGAAAGGCAAGCGCTTGAATTGGCCATATTCAGCTCGCCTGCCTCCAAAAGAACCTAAACATGTAGCCGGGGTCTTTGTGCAGATGCAATGATGAATGTCTCAGCAGAGCAAGCACATGGGACAATAACAACAAAAAAGCAGCTCAACCCAGCAGAAATCTCTTGGATGAGCCTGAGATGTAACTTTTGGTTCAGAAGCAGGATTTAGCGAAAACCAAAATTCAAAGACAGGGAACATCAGTCTTGAGATCCCAGAGTGAATAGAAAACAAGGAGAAAGTGTGATGGATAAAAAAGTATTAGTTACTCAGAGGTAACACCATCCTTTGGATTGCCGTGGTGCACAGGATCTGAAAGAGATGATGGATGAGCCTGTCTTTTCTGTAGCTACTGACATAGATGTAAAGAAAGGAAGTATAAAATGTGGGCGAGTGCAGTTCAAAGCTGGTAGCACCTTATGCCTGCATTGCCCTGGGTTGAATGAGTGAGTCAGGGTAAAAGACAACCAAAGGAGGCTCTTGTGAGGGTACCTTGCTCTTTTTCTCTGGAGAACTTCCCAGGAGACCCGCTTATCTGCTGTTGGAAAGATTTTGTGTCCTTTTCAGTTAAAGAAAACGCGCAGTAAATTGCTGAGCAGGGAGAGGTTTCTGCTTGTCTTTTAATTCTGGCTGTCAGCAATATCACCCTGTGTCATCTCTCATTTATTTAGAGCCTTTTCTGAGCATTTTAGGATGTGGTGGACCAAACTGGGGATTGAGCTCTCAAAAGACAATGGCTACATGAATTACCACAATGCTACCAAGGCAAAGATTGTGGTCAGATCAAGCACTGCCTGCTTGGTAGGGTCTGCTGCTTTATCCCACGAACTTCTCATGCAGTGGTGCCTTCACTGTCTGGCAGCAGCTCATCTGGGCTACCATCCCTTTCTGGCAGAGGACTTCACTGAAGAGGCTGACTAGTTTGTATCTCTGAAGTCATGAGTCCATTCTAGCCCCAGCCTTTTGTAAGTTTATTAGCACAAGCAAGGGCATACATTCTTAACTAAGAATTAAACAACCACATACAAAACGATCCTCATTTTTGTAACCAGAAAGGAAAAGGCTGTGGGTGCTCAGCATCTCTGTGTGTGTGCACTATGCAGTCCCAAACTCCCTGATGCTACTGGACAGGAGAAATGTCAAGACTCTCAGTGAAGGAAACACAACTCAAAGCAAGTGCCTGGCTCAGCAGAGCTGTCTTGGGACCAGATCTTGGTATGGCTCCAGAACCGTTCAAAGATTCTTTAAAAAAAAAGAGAGAGAGAGACAGGGAGAGAGAGACAGGAAGAAAGAGAGAGAAAGGGAAGGGAAGGACATGGGCTGAGAGAGTGTTAACACTGTTAAGAATAATAAGTGATATACAACAAGGCTGCAGTTTCTCTTCTAAAGTGAAGTGTTGTTTTGTTTACAATGAGATGATTAATACACTCGGGCAGGAATATTAATAGGCTGCCTCAGTGGTTGTGGCATTCTTCCCTCTGCTGTGCAGTGGAGGCCCTGGAATCCGTGCCCGGGGGACCCCGGGCTCTGCAGCCTCCTCTGGCACGGTTTATGTGTCACTCGGAGCATGTGTGGCCAGGAGAGAGCAACCCTCTTTGCAAAGTGCAGCTAGGAAACCTTTGCATTTTCCAAATGGAGAAATCAAGGCAGGGAGTGGTGATGCTCAGTCACCTCCTTGCCTGTCTGTAGGTCACCTACTAAATATTTGGGAGCTCCCAGTTGAGAACTCGTGTGTTTGTTCACTTCTGGGTTGTTCTTTTTGCTAGGTTGCTCTGTTTTAGAGAGATACTCCTTAGTTAGAATCCTGCTTCTGTTCATTAAAGAGCTCTAGAGAGTTTGGGTCTGTCAGCCATCAGATCAGACATAGTGTCCTAGAACTGTTTCTAGTCTCCTAGAATTTCCTTTGGGTTTGACCTACCCGTTAGAAAGACAGGCATAATATTTCTGCTTCATCTCCTTATTGCTCATCCTTGCCATCCCAACTCCTTGTCCACCAGTCCTGCAAAGTCAAGTCCCAGTTTCTTCCTGTGATCATGAATTTCCTAGTTTTTCAGAACAAATCAAATCATGTTCCCAATACTGCAAATACAGAAAGACAGGAGTCTGCTCCTGTCCAGAATGCTGGATATCTTTGATGCCAACAGACTTTGCTTGAAACTGATGATGGAAAGTCATTCCCAGCTGACAGCTGTTCTTTGGCCCCTGTGAAATGCACTGGTGGTCTTAGGCTCATTCCACGAGTGATCAGATAGACAATAAATAGGATTCACACTCAGAGCCTCAGCAGAAAAACTAAAGATAGAATGAGCCACATGGACACCGATGTCTTTTATCATCCCCAGAGATTAATAACAAAAGAGTAGCCACAAATAAGTATGGGATGCAGTTGTCCTAGTATGGTGATCATTCTCTAGCTAAATAGGCTTCAACCTCCTCTGCCTAGAATAGAACTTCACTGACTTTAGGAAGCTTTTGGGTGGTAGTTGTTGTGGCTGGTGGTCTGTTTCTAATAGACTATGAGCCACAGCTCTGGGGTTTGTCTGACCTTTTCTTACCACTCTAAGCCCTGTTTAAATTGTTCCCGCACAGAGGCCCCACCAAACTGTTGAGGAGGAATGGACAACTTTCCAGGCTTTGGCATATAAAGTTCCCCACACCTGGAGCTGGAGCCCCAGTCTTTCCTTGTGGTGTTGGTCTTAAAAGGTGCAAATTGTTTACTAGCACAGGGATTTTTTAGTGTGTTGAATATGATCACTGTGTTTGGCCACGGCAGAGCAGAGTGTGAGAGGAGGAAAATAATTTGCCTTCATAGCGATCAGCTACGAGGTTACAGGAGAACCAGCTCTGCTCCTGTGCCCGAAAGTGCTGAGGGGAGGATGGTGCCATGAGCCCCGTTCCCCCAGCCGGCTCACAATCCATTCCACTGGGCAACATCTGCTTTCTTTTTACCTCGGGGAACACATACATTGTAGATGCGTAGGATTGTCCTTAATACTTCCAGTCCAGTTGGAAGTGTTGAAAAACTCCACCAGGCACCTCACGTTACATGGAAGGCTGCCTGTTGTTGCTCAAAATAACACTTATTTCATGTGTAGGAGGAGGAGGGAATCTCTTTATTCCAAAATCAATATTTCTACATTCATTAAATATTCCATGTATTCATTTTTTTTCCATGCCTGGGATTTTATCCTTATTTTTATCCTCACTACAAATCCGTTTTTTTTTCCCTTTTCATTTCCATTCCTATTTCCAGATTTTAGTGTGTTGCCTTAGCTGACTGGAGATTGACAGCTCTGCAGTGTGGGCATGTGGGCAAACGTCTACCATAGCCCTAATTTTCAACCTGGGACCTACAACAGGGTGGCTGAGTGCGGAAATCTGCCTGGCAAATTAAATTGATCAGACAATGCACGCTTCTAACAGAGTCAAGTGGGAATATTTCCCTGAGCTGCTCTACTCCTCAGTATATTTAAAATCAGTATTGAATTTGAACCTTCGCAGGCTTTTTTATTTTGATGAAAGGAGACAGTAGAAGTTGCCTTCTGTTTCATGCACAATAGCCCAAACTGAATAAAACTAATTTTCCATGACATGAAAACCAGGTGGGACTGTGCTAATGAAGTTTTAAAGTAGAAATGATACAGAAAAAAAAAAAAGGTTTATCTGGAAGGGAACTCAAGAGATCATGTAGACCCTTGTCCTGCCCCAAATAAGCATAAGACTGTGGCTGACGTTTCTGTAATCCCCAGGAATCACAGATTTGGTTCCTTACTGCAAAACAAACTTCTATTATCTTAGGCAAGGGGTTGGGTCCTTACTCAGAGGTGCATAGTGATGCTTACTTCTGATTCATTTGCAGTGGACGTTGGGTTTTTAAGTAAAATCAACAGCTCTCTCCCCAATCTTTCTGTGCCTTAGCCCTCAGACTGTAGCCTGGAGGTAAAAGCGTGACCTTCTCTTTATTGAAGATAATACAGTTGTCTAGTCTAGTGAGGCAGCATAGGGCATTATTGGTCCAGATAGAGTAGACTTCTGAACATTTCTGTGTCACTAGGAAAGGATATAATTTCCTCTTTATAGCTCCCTAGCTGAGTCTTCATACAGTGCCTCATTTTGAGCCTGGCTACCTCCCCCTGCACAGCAGCTGCAAATTCCCGGAGCCACTTACCTGAATTACCTGGATTTCTTGAGAAGAACAGGCACGGGAGTGTCAGCATCTCCAAGTGACACTGTGTGCCCAGGCCACTGCTCCCCTAGCAGAGCAGAGCAGAGGGGAGCAGGGGACTGAGGAAGGGCTCTGGCAGGGGCTGCTCTCAGCAGGACACAAGTGGTGGCCCAGTTGTGCTTCTCCACATCACACTTCGGGTCCCACACTGCTTCCAAGGGGGCATGGTGAAAAGCCATCCTTGTTTCTCTGAGCTGCCAGCTTCTAGTCCTCAGCAAGGCAGTGGCAGAAACTCTTCACAAGAGATTATCTGTAATGAAACCAGCATTTTTCTATGCTATACATATATATTTATTTATATGGAGAGGACTGAAAAAAAAAATTTGTCACGACAAAACACGATCCTCTCACATTACTTGACTGTATGTATTCTACCCTCAATTAAAGATGGAGTTTGTTTTCATAGGTCGTTAACAAGACAAGGCAATACACATTTGATCTTCTTATTTATATTACAGGCTCCAAAAAAGGCAAAGAAGAAGATAGAAGGTGGTTCCAATGTGTTCTCTATGTTTGAACAAACACAGATCCAGGAGTTCAAAGAGGTTGGTCACTGTTCTGCTGTTCCCTATCATGTCCCATCACTGCTAATGGGTAACATAGGTTTTGTTTGTAATCTTTATTCGATTCTCCATCTGCTTTAATAGAACACACAGTTGTTTTCTGAATCATCTCTGTGGTTTTGGCTGGTATATCATTTTCCTTGTGTGTTTGTTTGTTCTTTCTTTCATTCTTTCATTCCTTCATTCTGTCCCTCCCTCACTCTCCTGCTTCAAACCTTAGACTTATTTAAAAAGCCCCTAAGGTCTACAAAAAATAAAATTATTATCTCATCTACTTTAGCCCTGATTCAGGAAAACATTTGAGCACATGTTTAAAGTTAAGTTTAAGTGGTATTTTAATAAGAGTCATCTTAAGTGCTCAAGTGTTGTTCTGAATAGAGTTGCTTTATTGAACCAGGACTTTAATTAGCGGACTACTCCACAACAGCAATAGAAAATATTCTTCTGTGCCCCGACTCTAGAAACAAAAACCCCAAGTAGCCCTCAGTCTGCTTGCTCTGTAATTCTCATGAAAGAAAACAACATGCTGAGGTGAACTAAGTAATCATCTTCCTGCCCCCAAAGAATTTGGTATTCCCAGGCATTGTGAATTCTTTCATTGGTTACCTGTAAGGAGGCAAATCTAATGGGCTGGAATAAAAGCCAATGTATAATTAAAGAAAGATCATTTGTTTGATGAATTTACACTCTTGTTCTGATTCTGGAATGTCCATGAGGCTGTCATATTTCCATTGGTTTGTCATTACAAATTATGCATTTTTTTTCGCTTTTGTTAACTCTTTGCTATTGCATTTTGAGTGGTTGGTTAGTTATAACCAATCACATAAGCCTGGCCACACATATCCAGCGTAAAATCCAATATGATAAATATGTACTGTACATTCTGTACATATGGCATTCAACTTTTCATAAAGATTCACAGCAGTAGAGCTTATTGGTGAATGGGACTAAAAATCCATGCCAAGATTTGTAAATATGGCTCAAGTAAATTATTTGAAACTGTTGACCTCCTTGACAGTTGATGGGAACATATCTAACACTATTCTCCCAGCTCAAAAGTATGATCTTCCAGTTTTATTTTTGCTTTTGACCAGCATAATTTCATCCAGAGATCTCCACAAGTTCACTAGGAAATGTTTCAGCATCGTTGTGATTGTGTTAAGTTTGCTCATTAAAACAAAAAAAAAACAAACAAAAAAAATCTCTAGAGCTCTTCCTTTCTTCTGCGAACTTGTAAGGTTCTGCTTTGGTCTTCATATTTCTTTCTGTTTTGCTTCCAAATTGTGGGGATGCTTAATTAGTCCCCCCCAAAAAAGAAGGAGGGGAGCTCTGAAGAGGTAGGCTTAATTTTTCTATTTGGTGATGGCTTGGCAGGTAAATGAAGGGTTATGAACTACGAGTAACCGTACGGGCAAACTGAAATGTGAGCAGGGAGCTGTTGTAAGAAACTAGAGGTAAAGCTACAGGAAGATGTGTTCATATAATATGGCCATGGAAAGAAGTGCACCTTGCAGAGTTTAAAATTTAAAAAAATTAAAAATTCCAGCAGTTTCAATGACCTGGCTGCAATCATAGGGGAATATTTCTTTCATAAGAATCCTGAAATAAAATATTTCCTGGTCGTTGCAAAGATACACTCTTATATTGATGTGTATGTCAGACAGATAACCATCTTGAGAGACATGCATGGTTCTACTAATATTCCTCCTAGTATGTTCAGGGGAAATTCAGGTCATTAAGATCTTTCAAAACCAATGAAACATGAAAAGTGAGATGGCAGCAAATAGACAGACATGCAAATAGGTAGATAGACAGTTAGGGAGCTGGATAAACAGTGGATAGAGCACATAAATTCAGTGTTGCCTGAAAATAGAATAAGCTTAATCAAAATCAAAAGTTGAATTTTGCCTGACAAGAAGTATTTAAGGTCAACACATTAAGGTCATTCAGAGAGCAATTAGTAGCATCTGAAGGGCACAATTTATTGGAAAGGGAAACAAACTTTGAATAAATACCATAAAACATAAATTTCTGTGTAATCTTTTAAATTTTGCTTTACTTTTGTGAAGCATTTTTTTTAAGGTCCAGAAGAAGCTGAATTTAGTTTAATGGTAGAGGGATATCTCCAGTAATTAAATGTTTTACAGATTGTGGTGGCTGAACAAAGGACTGGGAAAGGTTCAGAACACACGGAGTAACCCATGACTAGAGCTTCCTTGCTCCAAACTTGTATGGGTTAAGGCCTGAATGGCTTGAGCTGCCAGCATTGGCTTCAGACCAGTTCTATGCTGCACTGAGCATTAATTTAGCAAGAAGAGGCTTGGGAGGGTTTAATTAAGTCCCTTGCCAAGATACAGTAATATGTTGAAAGTGAGGAAATCAGAGCAATGTGACATGGTGCGGATGAATCAAAGGTTGTTAAATATTCTTCCTTACAATATCAATATCTGGCCCCGTGGACAGGTATGTGTGATTGCAGCACTGTCCAGTGCAACGTGGCAATTGCAATAAATTGTCTCTTTTCTTCCAACAGGCTTTTACCATCATGGATCAGAACAGGGATGGCTTTATTGACAAAGCAGACTTGAGAGACACATTTGCTGCGTTAGGTAAACTGGTAATAATAAATAATTAAAAGTAATAGAAGAGCAGTTAAATTTCAAGCATGTAAGAAAGATTTAGATTAGAATTAGAGTGGTGGGATTCAAGAGATCCATAGGAAGGAAAAAGAAATTTGTTCAGTTCCATCTTCCTCCTTTATAGAGGTTGCTGTCTAGACTATATACCTCCACCTGGGAAGTTTATCAAGCAACCTCTTCCAGAAATTAAATGAAGGTCTCTCTGGGCCTTACGGGTGGGTGCTACAGTGCTGTGTACTTGGCAGCTCTCCATAAACACTGTTCCCTCCCCTTCAACCATTTTATAAAAGGCCCACCCAAGTAGGGGTCTGTGCCAGGCATTTCTGATTTGCCTGCGAATCCAGGCTTCCCAAGCTCTACCTTTTTCATCTAGGAGCCATGCAATATCTACAATTAACGTTCCTGTCACGGACTAACTGTCCTTCTGCCGACATCAAAGTAGGAAGACTTCATGTGAGGTTCTGTGCCCATGTGCCCTGACAGGGGGTGGAATGTGCGTGTCATGAGATTAAGTATTGTCCATTGCATGTGCATCATGATTCTGCCAACCTCAGGCAGATTAAAGAAAACTTTCCCAAGCAAAGGAAAACTCAAAATGCTCATGATCCCAAACTTTGAGCTGTATCCTTGTTGCAACATTTGAGACTTGAACAGTGATGTAGGCATTTGGGCTTTTGCCATCTGGATCTTTTTAAAAAGAGCTTGATAAGAATCTTTAGTGCTCCCTGGGGTGGAATCAGGCTCCAGCAGAGTCGGTGCAAAGAGCAGCAGCTCCCGAGCTCTTTATTGGGACAAGGAGGATTTCAAACTTCGGCCTGTAGCTACTGCTGTCCTGAAGTATTTATTTCTCAAGGCCAAGTTCTGGTATTCTTCCCATTCAGGGAAACCCTTGAATGTCTATTAAGTAAAATCACAGCAAATGACCACTCAGTTTGAGTAGGGGTGCCAGGTTCTAAACTCTCATCAATAGTCTGGCACAGTGGGGAAAAGGTAGAACTGTTCCTGAATCTGTGCTCATAAAGGCATCTTAAAATACAAGAGGGCAAAACCCGAGACCCTGGATCCACTTCAGTCACTTTGAGCTCTGCTACTACTATCAATGGGACTAGTATTTCACCTGAGGTTAAAAAAAAAAAGAAAAAAAACCCCCCACAATTCATTTGGAAGTGGCTGCTTCTTCTGTCCACTGCTGACCAGGTATTAGTTATCCCTCCTACTCCTCTCTCAGCTTTTGATCTTAGAGCCAATTCTGTCTGTTTGTTTTACATCAGAGTTCGCTGGAGTTGCATTCTGCCATGCCGTGTGGTAGCGAAGCTGCACAGAGCTCTGAGCTCACCAGTGGGAGGAGATGAATAGGAATCATTTTTTGAAACACAATTTGTGATTTATTATGAAAAATGATCTCTGCTGCAGGTCGTCTGAATGTCAAGAATGAAGAGCTAGAAGAAATGGTGAAGGAGGCGCCAGGTCCCATTAACTTCACTGTCTTCCTTACTATGTTTGGGGAAAAGCTGAAAGGTGAGTACCTTGGGGGAATTGAAGAGGTATCTGTCAAAGATTCTCAACACTGAAATATCTCAGCACCTTGCAAATTATAATACTGTATCCACAGAAAAATGCTCAGAGGCAAGGAGTGATCTCCATTTCTGCAGACAGACCTGAGGTATGAAAAGACTAGGGGACAGTCTAGAGGACGTTTCGAAATTGCGATTTTGGCTTGCATAAGCTAACATGAAAGTGGCACATTCAGGTCCAGAAAGTAATGAAGTCATGGTAGCCAGGAGCCCAGTGCAGAAGAGTTACTCATCATATATAAGTCCCCAGGCTGAAGTCCTTGTTGCTCATACTGTACTGGTATCACCAGAGTTAGCTGGTTTAAATCTGGTATTTCTACAAATAAAGCTTTTGGTACTTCTTTAGCTTGTTACACCTACTCAACCTCTGTGCCTTCTGTGTAATTACAAGATACGAATGAGCTCTAGGAGCAGCGTGGCCTTCACTCTTCTTGTGTGTTAACTGTAACCCAAAGCCACAGTGCTAGCCTGACTCGGGAGCAGTGGTAATTTTGCTGTTGGCTTTGCTGGATGAAGATTTGGTGGTGTAATTCCTAATTAGAGGATAAATTGTGCTGATTTAATCTCAGTGGACTTGACTCAGTGAACAGAGGAAGGAAGAGGAATTTGGTCTGTTGCCACAGAATATGTAGCGATCATACTAGGAATTACAGAAAATATAGATACTGCATTCTGTGTGGAAGCTAGTAATTCAGTGTTATGGCATATTTTATACATGACTGAAAACTGCAAGAGAAGGAGCATGAGACCAAGAGGAACTTCTCATTATCTTCCTATATGCATTAGAGATTGGTGAAAGCCTTGATCTTCAGAGCAAGGTAGTTTGCCTCACTCTGTTGCTTTCAGGCTTTAGCCAAGCACTTCCCAGAAGTCCATTAAAGTAACTAACACAATCTGATTCTCCTCCTTTTCTTTTTCTTGGGGTAGCAATTATGCTGATACAAATGAAATGAACAGAAAAATGGAAAAAAAAAAAAACCACTCTCATCTTCTTAAAAGAAAAACATGCATTGCTACTGGGCTCAGGTTTTATACTGCTGAGCACAATTTCAATGAAAGGCTCTTTACTCTTAGAATAGAAAGTAGAAAGGTCTGAAAAGGAGAACTAATATAACTAGTAAATGATGTCCTCAAAGAAATACGCTCCTGCTAAGGAATACAGCCTGTCTGAGAAGTAGAAGAGCTAATGGAGAAGGCTCTAGATGCACTCAGGGGAGGAGCTGCTGTTGCCCAGACGTTGGTTATCCTGATAACAGTGGTACCTGCACCTTTACTTTCCAGATATTATCTTGCACAAGAGGTAATGGCAGTCTCTGTAATCTTCCTTCTGACATACGTGACTATTTTTGGTGGGGTGCCCTGCTACACATTTCTGTCCATTCCCGAAGCTTGTGAATCACACAGTGCATGAAAATGAGTTCTTCTTATTTTCTCCTCTTCCCTCTTCTGTCTCTTACAATTGCTGAAGCTGGCAGAGAGTCCAGCCCTGCCAATTGTGTGGCTTAAAACCGGAGCCAGCACAGGAAGGTGAATGGGGAAGCAAACCCCTCTTGTCTGCAGGTTTCCTGTTGGCTACCAGCAGAGGAGGAGGTTTTTTAAAATTTCCATTTGGTGAAGGGAAAATCGCAGCTGTGCTTGTCATGCCCTTCTGGTTGGGTTTGTCATGCAAAGGAAGCAGAGCCAAAAGACTGCACATTCCCAATCAAAGCTAATTGGGATGAAGAGCCTTTGTAGTGCAATTAGAAAGAGAGAAAGGGCTAGAGGAAGTGGATATGGCAATTCTGCAACACTTTTTATTAGCTAAGTACCACTCAGAGAATTTGGTGAAAGGTGCTTTCTAAGTAAAATTTGTTGTGCTATAATTGATTTTTGTCATAACGGGGAAGCTGGGATTTTGGGGATGAGCTTTAGCTTTGTATACTGAGATTACGATGCCAGATGAACAGCTAACAAAACTCAGTTTATGTTAATGCCAACCACATGGAGCTGTATCTTCAGGGAGTCAGAATAATACAATTTGTACAGAAAACAGAGATGCCGCACATCAAAGAAACCACTTTATTTACCAGCTAATCAATAAAGAATGCCTTCTGCATTGCTTCTCTTCAAAGCCGATGTCCAAGGATATGATAGAGCAGAAAATGTAAAACACAGTAAGGGGAAAAAAAAGGAATCCCCCACGCAGTGGTGACTACTTAAAATGCAGTCCCTTCCTTGGAGCTGGAAGAAGCTTCTCTACACAGGACACTCAAAACACTCATTAAATACTGACGCTTGTTGTATTGATCATCACTGTAGTTGGAACACACCGCCTGCAGTCTGGTAGAATATACCTGGACAATGTGTAATGAGAAGGAGGTCTTTTTTTGGATTATTGACCATTATATCTGCTTAGGTGCTTCTACTAGTCTTCGCAAAAATGTTTAAACAAAGAGGACTGAGGAGGTGTCAGGATTGTATATAGCAATTAGGGCAAGCAGCCTGCCTGGATTCTGTTCTAATTCTACATCAGTCAAACTTTGAAACGTAACACACTAGAATTGACATCCTCAGAAAAGTGAGCCACTTTTAATTGCATTTTCAAAAATTCTTCATCCAATGCATTAAGTGGCTTAATTTTCCATAGCTCAAATTACCTGTTTGCAAATTTGATTTCTTATGTTTATGAATAATGATATATATATAGTACCATAATATTATAAAATACTAAAAATTAGTCAGAAATACAGTATATTGGGTATACTTCAGTCTGGGTATATACTATATTATCTCAGTGGACTTCAATACTGTGAGAATACTCAGAATCTGCAATATTACAGAACACTTAGAAACTCCGATCAAGATTAAAGCACTGCAAAAGCTTGTCCCTAAGTATTTTTTTTTTGCAGTCTAAAAAGATGAGACAGATAAAGGATGGAAGAAAGTAAGAATATCACATTTTATTGCAATGAACAAAGGAGCGAGGAAACTACAGCCAAAATCTGTGGCCCAGCTATGAGCAGAAGCAAAATCTTGGAGCTGGTGTCTAGTGCTTTAAACCATCCTGTTTCTGTAAGTAACACTTACTTAATGAAGAGATCCTTAAGGGGAAGTGCACTACAGAACATAAGTGCAAATCACCATTTTAAATTGATCGTCCTGTTTCCACCGCATTCCACTGACATTTGGATTTTATGAGGAGCTCCATTTCCTTTAGTGGGAGGAAATAACCTCTTTTCTATATAGCGAAGAACAAGTAACATCAAAAAGTGTTTTTACAAGGAACATACAGTACAGGATTAAAGGAAGCCAGTCAGGGCAATAGTTTGTTATATTTTCATTTCGGAAAGCCACTAATCCTCTGGGTACTGATATTGGAGGCCAGTTCCTGGAAGTTTTCTCTCCTGCAGACATAGAATAGATACGAGTTATTATTTTTAAGCTTCTGAGCATTGAACTATTCACCTCTATTGTTTATCTGACATGACAAATGCTGCCGTCTCAAGAAACCTTTGTCTTCAAATGTACAACTGCAGTATTCTCCGTTTTGCTCTGTTTTCAAGTGAACGCAATTACCTAGCGAGTATTTGGCAGCTGTAGAAATACAACCTGGCTTCTAAATTATATTTCATTAATTTTAGGCACGGACCCAGAAGAAACCATTCTGAATGCTTTTAAGATTTTCGACCCAGAAGGAAAAGGCCACATAAAGGCAGACTAGTAAGTTTATTTCAAATCCTTTTAAAATAATAATAATAATTGCACAGTTTAAAGGACCATTTAAAGGCTATATTTTTTACAGTATTTTAAGAGGGAGAGGAACTGGTGGAGAGAGAAGCAGTTAGTGTTGTAAGCCTCAGCTAAAAGACTACTCTATTGTATGAATATATTTGTATACCAAAAAGAGATGTTATTGTCTTCAGTCATTGCAAGAGGCAACGGAAATATAATCACATGTAGGCCATTAGATAGCCTTTTTTGAAGGTCTGGATATAAATCAGCACATGACTCTTTGGAGATTAACTCCATATGTAAGATTAAAATTAATGTCTGATGCCTAACTCTGAGAATGCTTGACTAAAATAGGGAGGCTAGTCCCCTTTTTAAGAAAGTCATCAGTTAACTCTAGGACATGGTTTTAGTGAGGACATTTCCTCTGATATATGTTTACTGTTTGAGCCTTCTGTATCTAGCCAATAATTTGCTTTACATTTGAGTAGATACTGTGGATGCCAAATCAAGTATTACTATTAAAAATACGACAATTATTATCAGTATACCTCCCTAAACTATTTTTTAAATAAGGAGGCAGGTCTAATTTGTATTCATAACCTGTTAAAACAACAAAGTTTGCTAAAGAGACTTTAAACGACAATCATACAAACTTAAAACCTCATTATGCTGCCAGAATGTTGTAAACAGGGTAAATGAGATAAACGATTTCAAATCAGGGCAGTGGACGAGGTCTGACCTGCAGCCCCAGTGACAGGCTTTATTTGCCTAGATATATGTATATGCTTAAATTCCGCAATGAATTTGGGGTCTATACTTCCACAGCAGCAGCTAGTTCAGATGTGTTTTATGAAGCACCCTACATATAGGTAGCTAATTAGAGAATGACGAGTTAAACAACAGTATGTGCATCAAGGGATTCTGCTAGTCCTGTGATAAATGAACCCTAAGACTGTTACCAGAAACTGTGAGGTCGAGTTTTCCAGGACATTATGTGCAATTACTGATATCTTATGCAAGTTAAATATAGTCAATTCCTGTACAGTATTTCCTCTCACTGTTCATATACATTTCAATGACAGTGGTACTTTAGTTCCCAGCTGGTGTGAAAGTCCCACCCGTAACAAAAAACACGAAACAGTCTTTTCCCAAAGATTTTTCAAGTTAATTAAAGAACTAGTAAGAGGCTGGAGCAAACATCTGGAAGGAACAGTGGGTTAACAGTCTTCCTGTTTGGAGGGGAAGGGGAGCAACACTATCAAAAGAACTTGGGAGGAAGAGTCAGAGAAGTCTACCAGAAGTGACTCAAACAATTGGAGTAAAATTTATCCTCTGCCAAAGAGACCAGATCACACGGCAGTCAAATCACAACCATAAAATATAACCTTCTAATGCCACAAGAACCATGAAATGCTTTATTTCCCATTACTATCTGTAACAGGATGCTGCACACAAAATCTGCAGCTTGCCACCCTGTGTCCAAGTCTACATTCCTTGGATGCTGGCAGCCCCGCTGAAGCCAGTTTGAGTTTGGGGCAAATTAGGAATGCAAAATCAGACTCCAAAAGGAAGATGAGAGAGAAATACTCTTTCTTCCTGGATGGAAAAGGTCAGCCTTGTTCCCCACCCCCCCGCACAGTGAGCATTAGACAATTGTTTTAGTTCATCACCACAACAGAGCATAATGTTTACTTATTAGACCCGAGGGTAATGTTGATCATTACAGAACAAACCATTAAATCAATTCCGTGAATGTCTTTGAGGTTTAACTTCTATTCATATGCTTCCAAAATTTAGACATTTGAAAGTTTTGCAATAATTTTTATGTTGGCTCACATAGCCCTTTCAATATGACGATTAATGCTGATAAATAATATTTGTCCATATTAAAAATCCTGGAATATTTCTCTCCAAACCATCCACGCTGACCTTTTAATCATTACTTCTTTTTAGGCTCATGGAGCTAACATCCTTCTGGGAATTTTTATGTCTCTTCCCTCCATGTGTTTTCACCTCTAGTCTGGAAATGACTCACTCGGTCCATCTGATGGTAGTCAGGATGGAGTCTTCTAACCTTTCCAGAAGCTCCAGGAGTTTATAACTCTCTTCCAAATTTGATGACAGGCTTTGGTACTCTACGTCATTATACCACACATAAACTCCTTCCTATAGCATGATGTCAAAAAGAGAAAATGCTCTAGGTTCAATTTGCAGCTGGTATAAACTGAATAGTTTTGGGAAAGGTTAGATGACTCAGTGTTAAACACCATGCATTCGTTGGACAAAGTGAGTCAGGCCAACAGCAACTGTGGTTAATGCCGATGCCAATAAAACTTTGCAGATTTGTACCAGATGAATATGGGGCCCAGGGAGTTTAAATGTATTCTTGACTTTTGGAAATCAAGTTGGCTGAGCGGGTGATGTTTCCCATCATAGGTGTAGAGCTTTGCTCACTAGAAATCACCTGGTTTGCTCCGAGACAGCACTGTGTGTGGCTCAGTCATAGGGAGAAAACAAAGTGCCCAGAGATTTCACAGATCATTTTAAAAAATATTGTTAAAATACAGGATGACAAAAGGTTTGTAGCTGTAGAAGCGACTGATGTCAGCTAGGACAAGAGACAGCATTTTGACACCCACATCAAGACAAAGCAGGATTCTTTCTTTTTGCCCAGAAGTCTTTGATTTTTTTTGGAGGAACAGTCTTCAAAAAGAAAAACAGAGATACACAAAGAAAGAAGAAAGTACATAATCTAGCTTTGGAAATTGCGAGTGTTCATTTCCCTATAAAATAAATAACGGAAAATGTGCATGGGTCCTTAACTCAATCCTTCTTCCTTGTGAGTGTGCCAGAGCCTACTGGGCTATGCAACAAAAGTTTATAATTAGACATTTGATCTTTTCTTTCCCCCTAAATATTTTAAACATGTGAATGGAATACGGATAGCACTCAGAGCTCTTTATAATCCAGTCCTATTTGTGATGAAGTTTGTGACTTCTGACAAAACTGCTGCAAGTGCTTCCTTCTATTCATCAAGCGCCTTCCTGTATCACACTTCCTATTTACATTTGTTAATGCAGTTTGTCCTAGTGCACATGCACCCAATAATCAATATTATGCTGATGCGAATGATCCCTGGAGCTCCTGAAAACACAACACTTTGGAGAATTCCACTTCAGAGGTGCAATCCCATCGTAAATGACTTAGGTATGATGACAAAACTGTCAATGTGAGAGAAAGAGAGGAAGACTTTGCTAAGTAAAGAGCATGGGAAAGTAATGCTGGGAGAATACGCACCACAGCTTAAGCTCTGTGTATGAATTCAGAGTATTTCCCCAAGCTTGCATGAATATTTTCACCCTTGTCCTTTCTGGTAAGCTCTGTATTTGTTACGCAGAAACTTCCTTTCCCAGATTTCCCTTTCTGTCCTTACAAAGGAGCACTTCACATCAATAGGAAAGAGATTCAGAAGTAGGGATGGCGCTTATGCAAATGGTGAAATGTCTTTGTTGTGGAAAACCGGGGTGTGTGTCAGAGATAGGAGGAAGTACCGGGGTTAGCTCTGCCATCAAAACTGCACTTTTATCTGTATGGCTTGTTTCACTTGAGGTGCCTACTTTGCAGGAGCAGATAGGGAAGCTGCTTGACTATTTTGCCTGAATATCTGCATGCATATTAGGTGAAATTTGCTCATATAAAGATGTTCCTGTGCAGGCAAGATTTCTGTTATTAATAGTTGTTGTAAAATGTTCTCTTTAAAAAGCAGAAAGGGCTGTTTTCAGAAGAGTTATCACATGCTCCTCGTTGCCAGTCCCCCTGAAAAGCAGCCCTTTCTCAAAGCTGCAAGCTAAAACAGGTTTCTTTACTTGATTTGTTTCAGTTTTTGTTTTTGTCCACCAGACGGTACATCTGTTATCACTAATTTGTAATCTGTTTTACTGATCTGGAAAAAAAAACCTGATAATGTACAAATACCTTTGGCAATAACAAAAAGAGACAGTCTCTCTGCCTCTTCAGGGTGAATGTAAATTCTTTAGCATTACTTTAGGTATTCTTCTACAGGGAGAGGAAATTATGAGTGAAAGGAGTATATATGTGGTGCACATGCGTTCATAATAGTGAGTGTTTTAGCATATTGCACATGTTCTGCCCTCAGTAAGTGAGTAGCTGTGAAATATTAAGATATTTTATCTAGAGGAGGTAGAATCAGCAGCCAGTGTTTCTAGCTTTTCTATTCACCTAAAAACTTAGGTGAAAAAAATCCCACACTCAGCTGAATTCCAGCAACCAGCTTGGAAATAGAGAGCAACTCAGCTGAGGGTCTGCCCCCAAACTCTTCTCTTTGATGTGATTGCATGGGATGCAGATTGCGTGTGGGATAAGGCCCTCGTTACAGTTCTGCAACTCCAGATCAAGACATTGTAGCATGAAATACAACGGGTCTCACGCAGTTTTACAGTCTCCTCTGGGAACGCCTGCATGCAAATAAAGGGATTCTCAGATGATGATTTGGAATAGCTGCTGGAGCTCCCTTTCAAGTCCTCTTTCTCATTTCATGCTCTGTTCCTTTCATCCTCAGATTTTACAGGAAATATTCTGTCTTTTGGCTTTGTTAAGTGATCTCAACTTTAAACAGCAAGTCAGAAAACCTACCATTTTAGGTTAAGATAAGCATACAAAATTACTGTATTACAGTTGGAGTAATAACCTTAAACAATTTTAAAGCGCTACAAAATGTCACAAAAGCAAAATAAGTTGGCAGAGCGAGGCATTGACACTGATGGGTGTCCACAGAAAAATCTCCTATAATATCATGTAAGGATTAACAGCTCTAATTTATGCGGTCACACATATTTCCTCTCACGCAACTTCAGGAGAGATCTTGCCATCGGAATTGTCATGTGCCATTATCACCCTCTAATCAGGTCATTTCATTTCATTTGAACAGCATCAAAGAAATGCTTATGACACAGGCAGACCGGTTCAGTCAAGAAGAGGTAAGGACCTTCTGCCTTATTTAAAATAGGAATAAATCTGTAACTATTATTCAGCAGTAAGCGTTTGTCCCTCTTGAAATGCATGAATTCAGCTCAAGCCTGGCCTGCGACGAGAAGGTTGATGCTCCAGCAATTAGGAGCAATTCAAAGCATCTCTTCTGGATGGTTCCATGGCTAAATCAAAGTCAAACAGATTCTTTGGATTTCCATCCAAGTATAAGCGTGGCCTATCTCTTGCTGTTCTTTCCTATGGTGAGCTGGGCAAGGAATTTACTAGAGTTCAGATGGGTTTGGGCAGGGACTGTGATCTGGTTTCCATTTCTTGTGAGAGTTATTTTGTTTGAAATCTGAAATGAGTTCTGAAATGAGGTACTGACTTTGTGGTTTGTGTGGAATGCCGCATGGATTCTGCTGCCCAGGAGGAGTTTAGGGGGACTTTCTGTTTAGAAGACAAGGTTCAGAGCGGGCCTTGTTCATGGCAGTAGCAGGCTGCAGAGCTGATGGGAATCTATTATTTGGTCAGGGTCTACCTGGACTTTAGGGTGTTTTGGTGGTAGAATATTTGGGGTTTTTTTTGACAGGGAACTTTTCTGGATTCTAACAGGACTATGTTAACTAGTTGTGTCCTGATTCCTCTTTCAACTTCATTGAAACTAAGGAAAAAACTTGCACGGTAGTTAACAGATGAGGGCAGAAGGAAGAGGAACTGAGTGGAAAATGTAAAGCAGTACATAAATGTTGCTGCTCCCAGTCTCATGTTTGTAATGTTTATCTCCTGTTTGCTTGGCAGATCAACCAGATGTTTGCTGCTTTCCCTCCAGATGTCTCTGGTAATCTTGACTATAAGAACCTCTGTTACGTTATCACCCACGGTGAGGAGAAAGACTAAGAGGAAAGAGCTGAGCTTCTCCTGTGATGAGCCCAGGCACCCAATTATTTCCAAGCACTTTTGTTTGCAAGACAAAGGAATAAACATTCAGTATATGAAGCCATGTGGTCATCAGAAGAGAATCAATAAACAATTGAAATTAAAATTATTTAAGGCTCCTATTTCATAAAAACTGAAAATGCCGATTTTGTCAAATTTTCCCATCTTTTTTTTCCTGTCAGTGGTTTGAAATGGAATTTTCTTGATGAACTGGTGTTTCATGATTTGTTGACATTCCTAATGTTCACCAGATGACCCATTGGACACTGCAGGGTTGCTTAACCTCGTCTTTTATGCATAGGCTCCGTGTGCTAATTGAGAAATCCTCTAACTTATTGCACCAGAAAAAGCACTTTGGAAGTAGAATTCTGTTCTGTTTCACAGTCCCTAGCAATGAAAGTGTGAATAAAACAATATTAGGTTCCTGTGAATATGCAAGATGCCTTCTCCATCTTAGTGATGTGGTCAGCTTCAGAAGTTGCTCGGCTCATTGGCTTTGGTATAATTGAATGGAAATAGTGGAATATTCCTATTTTGTTATAACAGAATTACCTAAGCTCTGTTAGAAACCTATAACAGTGATTTTCCCTCCTCAGAGATACCTTTATTATATGTAGGGAAGTTCCACGAAGTACCAAAAGCACCTAGTTCTTTCACTGGTTGGTCCCAATTCTTGTTTTACAGATGTGGGACAGGCTGAAAGGATGAGTTTCACACAAGGTCGTTCAAAAGCCTAAGGACAAAGAAAAGAAAAGACCAGGGTTACACATGAAAGCACTCTCACATTTACAACCCGATATCAGTGCAGATTCTAGAATGGGCTACAGTTTCTTCTACTTGGGCTTCTAGGAACTGGACTTATTCTGCTTATGTGGAATATTGCATGAACACTTTCTGCATGGGAGGCATGCACATATTGCTTGGGAGGCAAAAAGGCATCAAAAGCAAAGAAAAACATCTTTCTACTGTTTTACCAGCAAATGGGAATGGTTTCCTTTTGCATCAGTGTTGCTGGCACTACAGTTCCAGGCACTGAGAGTAGGTAACTGCTCCCATCTTGGTCTTTGTAGCTTGAAGACAAGAAGTCAAATTCTGCCCTCGTCAGGGGTGGTAGGAATTACATGCAAAACTTCATCATCTACATGGCTCAGGGATGTGATATTCAGCCCCCTTTGCAAGGGAATATTGCAAGGAGAAGGCTCCTAGAAAGGACACACATAGTGCTGGTATAGCAGATCTCATCTCCTGTCCCTGTGTCCAGAAGCAGTATCCATATCCCTGTAATAGTGGAGTTTTATGTAGGGACTAGTGACAACACTTCCACGCAAAGAAAGGAACTGCTGACCAGGAGAGAGCTCTGAAGTGGATGTTTCATTTCTGAACTTGTGTTTGAAGTTGGCTGCCATTGCTAGCTCTGGCCTGCTTGCCCCACGCTGCTAATATGGGGTGCTGCCCTGACTGGTCCCTACGTGGCCAGCTGTGTCATCTCCTGTCCTTTAAGGGAACAGTCTGCTGGAGTCATTGCTCCCTGGCAGCAACGGATGGGACAGGAATGTGGAGCTGGCAAACAGGATGGAGCCAAGGAACACCTCTGTGCAGGTTACACTGAGCGAGGCTGTGTTTTAGGTGAGTGCTCTGGGAGCAGTTCAGGTTTGAAGCAAGGCACTTGACAGTCAGTTTTCATTTGGGGACATGAAGCCATCAGCTACACTTGTAAGTTTTGAATTCAGATTCAAATAGCTGAAGGGAACAGAGAGCTGAGGTTATTTCCATAAAAACGGATTCCCACCAGAGCATCATCAGATGGGAGCTGAACTTGCATGGACCCTGGCAATTGCCCTTTAGAGTCTATCCTTTCGCAAAAAATCACTATCTGAATGGAGGAGCGGGAGGTGGACACACAGGAACACTGCAGATTTGATAGTGTTCTTTACTAACTACACCAACACTTCCAAGTTGACTCCTGTAAACCTTTCTGAAGCCTTGCAGATGGTTACAGAAGCCTTTGAAATACACTGTCAGGAAAGGCAGAGAGAAGAGTCCTCGTGAGCTCCCCTGTCTGTCATGGTTAGAGGCAAGATCTCTGGTAGAAATGTTTGCCTGATCTGTCTATTCTTTCTAGATAGCCTCAAGTCCAAAGAAACCTTATTCAAGTTCTGGCCTTGTTGCTTATGCATTTTTTCTCCTCTACTATCTACCTGAAATCTCTTTGTCTGCAAATTGAGCCAATTGCATCCTTTCCATCCTCTTTGTAATGAACATTAGCACAGAGGAAGACTGCTTCTGTTTTTTTTAATACTTTTTTTTTCTTCTTTTACTCAAAGGGAGCCTCTCTACACTTATATTTCTTATTTTCTCCCTATAGTATCCTAAATTTGTCTATTTTTCTAAAAACATGATATGCCAACGTGGACACAAAATTCCAGCACCAGCCAGGACAGAATAATTAATTCAAGGGTTATCTGTAAAAAACACAAACAAACCAGAAACCCCCCTGTGATTCAGCAGCAGGGAGGATTATGTATGTGTCTAGGCAATGTGGGAAAAAGTTTATTCCAGACTTCTCTCTCTTGCTTCTGATCTTCCCTAGCCTGCTCTTCCTGCCCCTGAGCCATTCACGGCCCTGATTTCCCTCGGCTTCTGCTCCATCGGTAATGTGCCAGCATGGGTTATCTGAGGACACATCTTGAATTTCCATTGATGTTAAAAAGGTGCAGATTGCCTGAAGTGTGAGTTTTCTCTGTGAAAATACAATACCAATACTGTTTAACATTTCCGTTGATGATCTGGCTGGTGGAATGGAGTAACCACTCGGCAAGCTTGCAGACAACACAAAAGTGGTTGCAGTGATTGATAGACCAGATGATTGCCCTGCCGTTCAGAAGAACTGGAGAAATGGGCAGGGAGGAGACTCATGAAGTTCAACCAAAAGAAAAGCAAAATCCTGCACTTGGAGAGGAACAACCTCATGCCCTGGCACTGGCTGACTAGATGGAAAGCAGCTTTGAAGAAAAAGACATGGTGTAGAAGTTGATCATGAGCCAGCAATGTGCTCTTTTTTGGCCAAGCATGGCCAGATCTTGCAATCTGGGGCAAAGTGAGGTGGAAAATTGAAGTAATAATTTTCTTTTCACTTGTCCTTGATCATGTTTTTTAATGTTTTCAGGTAGCTTGAGGACTGTTATCACAAAGACCTAGAAGATGAGCCTGTTGGGTGAATATGCACATCAGTATCCCTCCTTTGCTGCTCTTTATAACTATATTTTCTTCTCCACAGCCTCCTTCCCCTTGTAGCAGGAAAAATATAACAGAGATGTGAGATAATTATCTGATATGTAATGAAGAAGACTACTCTAAATATGAAGTGGCATGGCACAAGGTGGAGGTGCTGGTCACGATGCTGTCACAGCTGAACCCTGTTAGGGTTCCCCATTAGCACACCTGGCCTGTGTGCTAGAAGCCACAGCTGCCTCTAGTTACATTTTAGTGGAAAGGAGAAAATGTTGGGTGCCTTGAAGCCCTGGGGTCATGGCCTTCTCCTGGGTCCAAAAGACAGAGAATAGAGGCTTTGGGTGGTTGAAGTGTTATGGGTCTCTGTGGAATTCATCACAAGTGGTGCAGTGAGAAGCAGGTCCTAGTGCCATGGGACAGGTAGGCTCACAGGGGTCAGGTGCCAAACAGCTCTCCCTCCAGAACTGGCTTATGGAGAATCCACGGAGGCCACTTTATCGTCTGAAAGGAGCAGGAGCATCTGCAGGTGTAGGCAATGAGGCCCCAGCTCCTTGGACCCTGGTGCTCAGCTGCTGAGGAGCAGCACAGCTGGTCCTGTGTTGTTAGACGAGCCATGGAGGCCTGGGTGGACTCTCAAATGCCTAAGAAGCTGGTTGTTTAAAGTGTCTTCTTGAGGAGCTGTAACTTCAAAACATCTTCCCTTCTGTGGGGCTGGCTGAGGGCTGGGTGGTTGTTGGAGCTGCAGACAGGTAAGTGCATGTTTTGTTAGTCTCTCCTAGTGTATTTTTTTTTTATGGTTTGTGTGTATATACTGCTCTTTCTGTATTGATGCTGTGTTGAATCCTCAGTTCTGTTGAATTAAGTGGCAGGGGTAGGGGGACTTGGAGGATTTATTTTCTCCTTTTGCTTCCTTCTACTGTTTTATAAATGTTCCATTGCTCAATAATGGGGAAAAAAAACCTTTAAAGGATGGTCTTGGGATTTCAGTGACCATGAATGTAACCAATATAATTAATAACAGCCCAGGCGGAGATAGGAGATTGTTCTCCTCTCTTGACCAGGAGCTAGCAAAGCTTTCTGATTATCCCCTCTAAGGAGGGATCTGGATATTAAGGGATAAGTCTGTTTCCTTCTTATACTCTTAATTCATTTATGCCTGCTGTTTTTTGACATCCTTAAAGGTGTGCTTCAGCCTGTCTTGAATTACTTTTTAAAAAAATGGGGCTATTCTTAAAAAAGCAGTTCTTGAATCCACAGGGTTACTTATTAAATCCTTTTGATTACAGGGACAAGTTTTTCTCTTTTTTTTTTTTTATTATTTAGGAGGATCCTAAAATTGGAGGGTGAAAGGGAGGAACACAAAGCATAGGATTCCATTTGGTGGAAAGGGT
>JAVCKT010026054.1:37660-54440 GCA_032273925.1 Rhynchotus rufescens
GTACAAAAGTGGTGCCTAGGCCAGGCCTTAGGCCTCAAACTTGCAAACACTCTCACACGTGCTTAACTTTACCACTCTGAGTAATCCTATTGATTTCCAACAGCACTATGCAGGCACTAAAGAGCGGATTTGTATCATCTGGGGATTACCGTGGGGGATGTCAGGAGTCGTTCTTTTGAAAGAAATGATTACATGGGTGTAAGAGGAGTGTCCAGCCCAGCATTTAGTTAAAGTTAATAGTACTTTTGCTTGGAGGCTTCCTTTGAAGTTCTTGGCTGTCCTGTCTTGCTCTCTTGAGTGCCATGTCTTGAAGGCTGTTCAATTCTTGACTGGTGCTATGTCTTTTAAAAGACGTGCTCAAGATGTGTATCCCTTGGCTGTGTTGGCTTTATAATGCCCTTTCCTGGTGCCCAGTGCGAGGTGAGCACGAGCTGTGGTTCTCTATGCTCTGGGAGCTCTCTTCTACCCGTTTTGCCTGTTTTTGCAAAACTTAGAGCAACGTCGCAGCTTGGAAAATCCTACCTCTCTCAACTCCTGCTGAAAACAACTAATTCATTCAAAAGTGATTAGGGATGCGTGCTCATGCACACCATGATCGTGTATGCGTTATTTTTGAAGGAAGTCAGGCTGAAAAAATGAAAAGTGATTTGATTAGAGATGGATGCATTATAATGTTTCATGAGCTTGAAAAAATGAGTTTGCTTTGTAGCTAGTCTTACAAATATCCATTTTTCCAATCATTCCCTCCTCTGCCCTAAAGCAAAAGGGTAGAGGGCTACTTTTTCTGCGAAATATATGTGAACAGACCTTTTCTAGAAGCCATAGAAGGAGAATTCACTCTATTTCAGTAATATTTGTAGATCTGGCTTGAGGGCTGAGAGATCTGGGCCAGTTGCTGATGCAGTGGGTGAATCATTTCAGCTCAGGTGTTTGCTGGAGAAGGAAATCTTTGAGTTCTGCTTAGCTGGAGAAATGCTGTGGGGAAAGAGCCCTGTTGTGTTAAAGCACCAGCGAGCTGACATCATTCCCAGCCTTGCCCCAGCCAGCAACTGCAGCTTATTAAAGGGAAGGAGCATTTTGCACCTTCCAATCTCCTTTCTTTAAGGAAAGAGCCTTAAATATTAATTCAAACTTCCAAAATAGCAGCAAAAATCAAGGTGCTGTGACCCAGCAGAGAGCATCCATCTCTGCTGGAGCATGTGGAGGAGGAATGGCTGGTGCTGTGGGGTTTGTTCCTGGTGGCTGGAATACTAGGACCTTCCCCCTGTGCTCTGCTCTTTGGTGAAACTACATAGCATTTCTTCGTGGAAAAAGATTCTGCTGGTTACAAAAGACCCATCATGAGCCTTTAAGCATATTGAGTTTGCTAGTATTTTTTTGTTAACTCTTGCATCTAGAAGGTCCAGCTGTGATCAGGGCCCTGTTGTGCTAGATGTTATGGAAATACATATTTTGTGTGAACAGGATGATGCAATCCCTTGGAAAACTTAAGAATCAAAGGAGCAAACGAGTAGAAAGACCAGGTGGCTTCTTTGAGGTCATGCAGCAGGTCACTGCCAAAGACAAGACGAGATTAGAAGAGGGTCTCCTGGGCCAGCCTTGGCATCCTGGACTTGCTAAAAAGCTTGTGTGCCCTCCTGATGTTTCCCAGCCTCTCAAACTCCATCGCAGCCTGGGAAAGCTAAGTGGGTTCAGCTAATTCAGTTTAACCTCTGTTTGCAGAGCCCCTTGCCCACCCAGAGCAGGACTGGGTTTGTCTCCTTCCCAAGGAGGAACTGGAGCCGCTGGTGCAGGCGGGAATGGGATGCTGCCTATGCCAGCCCTTCTACAGCTTGTGGTCACCAACCAGGATACCCACCTTAAAATCACATCCAACTCTTTGAGGAAGGCAACTCAATATTTCTGCAGCTTATTAAATTAACCAATTAGACCAAGGCAATATACAGGGTACATGGGCCAAGAAAAGCAATGTGGGTGTAACTTTCTGTAGGAGAATTATAGTTGCTGCTGATCATGCTTTTACAGTAGATGTTGTGTCAGTGTTTCCATAATTGGTCTTCAATTATTGCCCCCATCTTGATGAGTTGTTCTGCACGTAGTGAGAAGGTTTGCACGTGCTGTGAACTGGAAGGTGAAATGGGGAATCTTAGCTCCCCAAAGGATTCCTGCAGGTTGGACAGGAGAGGAGCAACCTCTGAAACCTGGGTCTGAATGTGGTCGAGCACCCAAAGCTCCCGGGGTGTGAATTGAGCGTTGGTGTTTCTGCATTTTGACCTGACTTTCTATTTGCTTGAGGCTGCTGAGACCTGCTGCTGAGGAAGCTCAGTGCATCTTGGCCCACACAAATGTGTCCTCCTTGGCCTGGTGTGTCTGTTCTGGTGGCATTTTCAAGACACCAAGAGCTCTGTTAGGCTGGGCACAGCAGAGTTCTGGAGAATTGCTCTCAAATCTATCTCCTGTGCACTGCGTTGCCCCATTTGCCCAGGCGACTTTATAGCTTGAGCAACAAATGAGTAACAAAATGGGTAAAATCTAGTTTAAGGAATCCCTTGAGAATTCAGTGATTTAAGGGGTTTTTTTTTTTTTTGGCTTTTTTTGTTGGTGGTGGTTTTTTGCACACCTCCCACAATAGTGCAGAAGTAGCTTCATGTTGGAACTGCTGACACCGTGCAATTGCCTCCAATAGCAGCGCAACCCCAGCAGCACCATCCACCTCCTCTTGTTTGCCTTGGCCTCGGTGCGTTGCATTCTGCTGCTGCTTAATTGGTTAATTTAATAAACTTTTATCCACTGGCTCGACGAAGAAAGCATGGATTTCAAAAGCTTTTCTGGATGAAGCTAATCAAAAGGTATCTTCTGCTATGCTTTGTGTGTGTCTTGGAAGAGCTGCTTGAACTGACACATTTTTACAATTAAAAACATTAAAGAAAAAAAGAACACTGAATCTTTAAGTAATGTTCTTGCCTAATTTCAGTTAATAGGGGAAAAAAATCAAGTGGGAGGTTCAATTCCAGTTCCCTTGATACTTGCCACAATTGACTGGTTTGCAACTTGGGTAAAGAATCGTATCTGGGAGACAGTGTCTATTCAAGGGTGCTCTTCTGCCTCTGCACCTCTTTGCCTTAGGCAATAAATCCCGTTTTGCAGATATTGAATTGACCATGGAGTTTCCTCTTTGGTCCAAAATTCCATACTGTTGTGAACTTCCCTTAAGCTACTAACCAGCCACCTGGATTCAATAGGGCTGGCCACCCATGGCCAGTCTTCAGCCCCTCCTGAACTCCTACAGATCCAACATTGGTGAGATTAAAGACCCCGGCCACCTCTTTCCTGTGAGGGTGACCGAGCCCTGGAACAGGTTGCCAAGAGAGGTTGGGGGGTCTCTTGTTCTCAAGATGTTCACAACCTGCCTGGATGCAGCTCTGTGCCATGTGCTCTAGGGGACCCTGTGTGTGCAGGGCAGGATTAGACTAGATGATCTCTAAAGGTCTCTTCCAACCTTAAGGATTCTATGAGGTAGGAATAGGAAGGAAAAAAATATGGAAATTTATTGTGAGGGTTGTGTGATGCTTCGGTAGGCACATCTGAATTGTTAGGCCAGACTGTACTTCAGATGGACCCTGGGGGCTAGAAAGGAGGGAGAGAAGTGGGAATAAAGTGTGTGTGTGTGTGTGTGTGTGTGTGTGTGTGTGTGTATGTATGCTTTTTAAAAATAAAAGTAAAAATTGAAGGCATCATGGAAGGGAAGTTCTGCAGGTCAGCCATGCGAGTGAGACTTGGGTGAGCTGTGCTGAGCTCCTGCTTCTTGCTGAAAACCCACTATAACCAAGAGCAGATCCTCTAATGCCTCTGTGCTCCACTTCCCATCTGGAGTTGTGGGGTTTGTTTGTTTTCTTTTTTTCTTACCCTTCCTCCCTTTTTCCTTCCTGTTTTGTATGTCTCATGGATTCAGTTTTTGAGACTTGGGAATTGCCTGTTAACATGGGGAATGGCCAGTAAAGCTTCTTTGAGGCCAGTGCAGAGAGTGCTTAAGCAAGGCTCCCTGTGAGGCCACCTGTGAAGGAGAATTTATCTCGATTGAGCAGGGCAAAGAGTGAGAAGTGCATGTAGTATGAGCCCATCTTTATCTGCTTTAATCCTCAGCCTGAGCATCCCAAGATCTAGGGGTATTCATCAATCAAGAGCGATTTAGATGTACTTGATCATGCCTCAGGGCAGGGGAGCTGCCTAGGTTACTTCTCCACTTTCCTTCCAGTCCTGTTTTTTCATGACTCTATTAGATCTGACAACAACAGAATCTCATACTTTGTTACAAAGGATTCTGCCATTAATTAGTACTTTGTGGTGCATTGCTCCTCTTCCCTTGCGGATCCCTAAGAGGTTGGCAAGTGCTAATTAAGTCCTACAAGAACAAGTGTGTTGGGTAATTATTATTTTACAGGTAGAGAAACTGAGGTGCAGATGTAACCCACAGTAAGTGTGTAATTCCCACAGGGATCTCACTTCAACATTTAGCTTTTATCTGCTTAAAAGTCTTGCTGAGCTCTGTCTAGGCTGTTGTCACCTATGAGGAATAGCAGGTGTTTTTCTTTTCCTGCCCACATCTGGGCTGGAGCCAAGCCTGTAACGGGCTCATTGGGCACCTCCTCTGTCCCTGTCACCCTCAGCAGGGGACAGCTAGCAAAATGAATCTGACCTGTGTGTGAAAAATAAGTTTACTTTGTCTGTTATGCTGCTTTTTGGACTCGCAGCATTATACCAATTCTAAAGGAGAGCTGCCCCTGAGTCCTGAATTGTGCCTTTTGTCTTGGGGGAAGGTGACTTTCAACTGTCTGTGTGGTTTTGGTGTAATTTGTAGTCAAACAATGCTTGCTAGATTAATTAATCTGCTTTGGTATTCTCGAGTGTGGAGTGACCTGGTCAAATATTATTTGAGAACAGTTTAAAAGGAAGTGGGTTAATTAGTTTAGTTCTGGGTCAACAGTATAGCAGGAACCATTGAGACATATTGACTTCTACCTGCGTCACTAGTGCTCGAACTGCTCTGTTCAGTCAGCAAATCTTTGCTACGGGAGGGTCTGTAGCATGAAGGGTGAGGGATGGTTGGATATAATTTCTTTTGCCCCTTGGTAGGGTTATTATCCACCTCTGGTTCTGAATAGTGTCTCCTATCCATCAGAGATCATCCATTAGTTTTCTTTGGTATGTCTGCTGTCTCTGTCCGTGTTCCACAAGACCTCTCTGCAAGTCAGACTTTGTGTAAAAATTCTGCTGCTTTTGGAGGACAATATTTATTGTCTTGAGCAATTCCACTATTTTCATTGGGTCCCTGTACACCTGCTTGAGGATGATCTAGATTTGATTTGTGAGTTATGATGAAGCAATTTTCATTTCACCAAGTCACTCCATAAACCTTCAACTTGTGAGTCCACCCAGAGAATTATCACCTTACGTCTATGCCCTTGGTTCAAGAGTAATTTTACAAGAGCTTTGTCTGATTCCATGCGAGATGCACAGTAAGTGCTGGTAACTTGAGCACTCTAGATGAGAGAGCACAAATTTGGGGATGATGATAAATTTGTGGTGGTGATGTGATGTAGAGGAGCTGATGGGACAAGTTATGAACACTGCAAGTCAGAGTTTGTCATAGAAATTATTGTCGGATTTCCACTGTCCAGCTCTATCATGCTGCTGCATGTGAATTCTCTTCATTCTTCCAGGATATGGTATCAAAGAAAGGCTGAATACTGTAATTTATGGTATTGTTTGGTTTACTGGACAAAGCTTGCAAGGCTAAGCCTTGTTTTGGTGAGCCTATGTCTTTTTTTTTCCTCATGTTCAGATATTATTTCTTCTAAGACAGCAAGCCATGATGGAATGCAGCTTTGCACAGCATTGGGGGATGTAAGATGATAGGTTGGTCTTAAGGATCATGGGGAGGATAAGTAAGAATGGAGTCCCACATATTTCCTGTATAATATTTCTCCCAATTGTGTTATTTCCCTACAACGAGACCTTGACGCTATCAGTAGGGCTATGTTGACCAACGATTGTCAAGAAACTTCTATATAGAAATTTATATTAAAACTAAATTTAATATGTTATAATTTTATAATAATTCTAATATATAAATTTATAATATATTTATAAATATATAGATATATAAATAGTATATTAAATACATTAAATATATAATTTTACTTTTATTGTATATATTATATATTTATATATATTTTAAATATATATATTTTAAGCAGCTTCTGGCCTGTAGATGACAGTGGCTAAGGGATAATCTTTTTTCCACCCCACCTTCCTTCTACCCTTCTCTTCCCTGTTAAGGACTGTTTGCTAGATTTGGAATGAGCCACAATGTTCCAAGATGTGGAGTTGGAGGTGCCTCCTCTTGGCTGGCTGAGCATGAATAGAAATCACCTTCCACTGTAGCATTGTATTATCTTGGTTTATAACCTGTGGGATTGTCCATGATGTTGTCTGTGTGCAGAAAGAGTTCCAGGCTCCTTTGGGCTTGGGAATATACCAGTTGTCTGCATACTGGTAAGCACAAGTTGCTCTGCAACAGAGAGGAAGGAGCTGAAATGTTGCAAGGGAAAAGGCAGCTGAACCACCTGCTCTGATGAGCTGAGAGGAAAAAGTTAAAACAGGAGAGAGAAGATGAGGGTATCAGTGGAAAGGCCAACTAAAGGAACCATTTCTGGTTGAATGACATATATTTGACTTGATACACAATGTTCCTTTTCATTTTCACTATTTGCAATCCTTTCTCATTAATTGAAGTTTATTAATTTCAGTTTGCGAGTGTGTAAGCACTTTCAAGGTGATGACTTTTTTTCAGCTGAGGTGACAAATCCAACATAAATTTGGCATATATTTGTTGACCCAAATATGCCTGTTTTCTTTGGTCAGGGATAAAAGTTTGAGCTGAGAAGCTCTGCCTGGTTCTAATCTGGACAAAACCTTCTGCCTAAGGATACTTCATTCATAAATAGAAGGTGGGGGGAAATAAAAAAGAAATGAAACTCAGGAAGTCAGTATATGCATTGTCAGTGGTGAGAATTTTGGACAAACCAAGAAAAAAAACTGCCACTGAACGAAATTGGCCACTGTGGCATTAGTTGAATTGCTCTGGTCACCTGAGTTTCGGGGCTATTTTCCATAGGAAGCATTAGTGATGCAGTGTTTGGGAGGAGTTAGCCATTTAGACAAGCAGGCTGCGCGGTGGTCCCGTGGCCGCTGGTACACCCTCACATCTCTGTATTTAGGAATGGACGTGGCAGAAGAGGATGGAGGACACCTGGCTTTTCAAAGCCACCACTTGTAGGTGGTCTCCTAAGCAGTGGCAAAAGTGGCGTCCCATTCTGTCCAGTGCCTGGGCTTCAAACTCAGAACCAAAAGGGCTTGAGCCTCTACTGTGCTGAGATAATGGGCCCTGTCTGTAAAGGTGAGATTTTCATTTATTCTTGTTCATAACAAGTGATTTCTCCTTGCAAAAGGGCAATGGGGAAGGTTTACAGAGATGATCATTGGTGGAAGCAAATATTTAAAAGCTGGATCTGGTCTCAGCTGCTTAAATGTTCACTTTGGTGCTTGACTAATAGCAAAAGAGAAATATGATTTTATGTAGTTACTAAATCTTCTGTGAAGTGTGTTATGATTGAGGGCCTAAGCCTGCTGTTATCTACCATGCTGGGACAGACCTGCACACCTTGGTGATGGCCAAAGAAACAGCTTGCATGAGAGAGAAAACGTGAGATGCCTTGGAAAGGACAGCTTGATGTGGCTTCTAAGATGATTTTTTTTGCTCATTACATATACAAAATTATATATAAATATATCTATAGTCATCAATACTTCTGCTAATTGTATTTATATGGAAAATTGCTGGAATGAAACAGTCCTTTCTGTTTCCTGACCTGCTTTTTCTTTTTTGGTGGATCAGGGACTCTTTGGGGGGGGATTTTTTTTTTTTTTTTGAAGGAGTTCAAACAGCGCCAAGAAAAAAACAGGTTATCAGAAGTGTGCATCACGTAGCATTTTAAAAATGTCAGGATTCATTGAAGACTGCAGTTGGGAGGTATTTAAAAGCCAAACCTCAGAGATCGGCTATGGTGCCATCATGAGCACATGAAGGGAAGCGCCTTCCCCAGGGCTTGCACTGGAAATCTTGCTTCTCAGTTTCTCTGTTGAAATAAATGGTGTTGCAAAGAGTAACGAGCAAATGCACGTTTCTGCTAGCCTTCAAGAGATTTCCTTGTGCTTGCAAATCTATTAAGCCCTCAAAAAGCATAGAATAAAGCAAACAAAAAGGTAAAAATCAGTTCACAAAGAAGGGGAAGGGAAGGGCAGGGGAAGCATTATTCCATAGGAAATCAAAATACCACCCATCTTCTGTGATTTCAGACTAGATAAACTGCTTACCAGTGACTACCTAGTTTGGGAAAGTGGTGGTATAATCACTGAAAACGTTTTTGAAATGTGTTTCTGAATTAAAAAAAGACATTTTGTGCAGTTGCAGTAATTAATGGTTGCTCTCTCGCAATAGCCTCCAGAAAACTAGCTCATGCGTTTGACAGCAAACATGAATATGCTTGTAAAAGTGAAGGGAATTGTTAGGCTTGTGCGAGCTTGAGCCTGATCGCTTGAAAACAGACCAAGGAGCTGAGTGTGGAAGCACGGTCCAATTCTGGGGCTCAAGGAAGCAGGTTCCAGTTTTGGGGCTCAAGCGAAGGCAGCGGGGAGCGTGTTGGTGTGAAGTCCCAGGGAAAGGGTGATGGCCCTTTCATGAGCAGCAGTCGCAGCTGTGACGCATGGGTTTATGTGGATGAACTCAAAGTATGTTCTTAAGTGGCATACTCGAGATCCAGACCTGCCCAGAGTGCAGGGATATCCTAAAATGGAAGGGAAATCATAAGGGCATCACGTGTTACATGTGGTTGTGTTGGGGACCTGGGCTTTACTGTTGATATGTGTAGGGTGGTGGTGGTGCAAACTTCATTTTTGGTTTCCTTGTGGCCTCTGGGAGAGGAGGTGCCCATAGGCATTCTGTGGGTGGTTGCATACGAGAGGTAATCTGACGTATTTGTGTAGGGAAAGAAGAGGGGGATTATGGCAAAATAGTAAGAAATAAAAGTGGGGGGGAGACAAACAGAAAGATGACTCGGTTTGCCTCTTTAGTTATCTTTATCTTGCATGATTATTCCACCCAGTGAATTTCAGGAGTGATCAGAAAAGCTTTTAAGGAAATGCAGCAGAGCTTTCGTGTAAATCGTTTCCAAATCCTTGCTCCGATGCAGCTCCTTCCCTCTTCCTTCTCCTCCATTTCTGAGCTGAGGTGCCCCTGAGCTCTCTCCTGCTTCGTCCTCAGGCAGCCTGAACACTTGAGACTGGGTCTGTTAATGAGTTAACAAACAGCAAGCAGCAGTTTGTAAATTATTCTCAACTGTGGAAAAAGTCATAAAGTGAGAAATGGGAGAACAGCTACTGACTTGCTGTCAGTCTGCCTGCCCGCGTGTGAGATGACATTGTGACTTGAAGGTGAGATGCTTCAAGTTGACTGAAAGCTATGAATCATGTTGTAGAAATCAAGCTAAAAGTCTCTTCCCTACCTCTTCTTTGCTTGCATCCCTTAGTGCAAAAACACAGGATTCTCATAGCCCAAATACATCCAAGCCCCCCAAAGTTGCTGATTATTGGCAAACTGTAATTTTTTTATGTAAAGGGGAGAAAAAAGTTTCATTCCAATTATTTTTTTGATTATTTCCCATGCTTACAGCAGGTTAATCAGGAATGGCTCCATGATCTCTCTGATCTACCTGTTTAGGTAGAGAACAGCCTGCATTTATCTTAATGCACTCGCTCGCCCGCAGCAGGGGCTTAACTTAAGCTCCCTGGAACAGTGTCATCCTCCTCGTGTTTGTGCTCTTGATGTTATTTCTGTTGCCTCTTGCACTGTGCAGGTATGCCAAGTCCCTGGCTTTGCCTCCGAGTATGACAATTTCCTGATAGTTTATCAAAAAATATTATGTCAATAATGTCTAAAAGCTGTGGCAATACAGCTCCCAGCCCAGAGATGTAAATACTGCGTTATCTCATGGCGCAGCCTTAGATGACGCCACACATCTTGAAATAACATGTCCAAATGTGTCAGGGGAAGAGATTGTTAAAGCATTTGCCTTATATTACCTGCCTGCTAGCAAACCAGTGGCGAGAGACCCAGGGTTTAATTTTATTTTTTTTTTTTTTCCTGTCTATTAGGCAGATCATGCAACTATCTAAACTCAGCTCTGGAAAACCTGTTTGTGAGCTTACTCACAGCCTCGAAAGGCTTGAAGCTGTAATAGTGCAGAGCCTAACCCTTCAGGGGAAAAGAAAAACAGTGTAAGCCCAGCCTAGTACACCTTCTAGAACAACATCTTCCGAATTCGTGCAGATTTGGAGTAGCAAGGGGGGGAAGTTCAAGGGGGGGGGAAAAATGGCCTGTGTGTGAAACCACGAATTATATTATGTCTGCCAAAGCCCTTTGAGAATTGGACCAACTGTCGGTTCAAATGATTTGTGCTTATCCAAACTTTACTCATCAAAGGTTTTTTATGAGTTCACTTTGGCAATAGCTGTGTTTTTCCATGTGGTGAAATCATATACCTGGAAAACACGCAGCCAAAGTGGTGTGGAGCTTGAATAACCCTCCTTGTTCTCCAAATGCTCTTGAGTTTTAAGCATCATGGTAGTTAAAGTGTTTGTGGTGCTATAAAATTTGTACAACTTTACTGTAAACCTGACACTTGCTTAACCCTCTTGGCCAAATGATCGGCAGCTTGGTTGTGATCTTGTAACCCAAAAAGGGGCATGTATGGCCTTGAGCCTCTCTTGTGAAAAGGCAAGGAAAATGATATTTTCTTTTTGTCTTTGTAAAAGCTGTGTATGGTGGCATGGAAAACATCCTGGGAGGCAGCAGACCCATGGAGGATAGTATTTAATGGTTTGCTTTGCAAATAGCATGCAAAGCCCTGGCCAAAAGAAGCTGCCTGAGATGGACAAGAGCAATCAAGATGACTGTTCCTCATGGGTGAGATGGGGGGTCGTTGATGGAGGATATTGGCAGGAAATTCAAGAGAAAGTGTCTACAGCTGTACTCAGCGTTGACCTTTAAGTTAACTTCAGCTATTCTGCTTCTGGCAGCCTGCACCAAAGTCTGTTATATTGCCCCCCTTTCCTGTAAGCTGTACTCTCCTAGGAATAATTTTAAGGACAGCTTGCTGTTCCTCGGAGGCAGCAGAGAGACAGAATCAGGAAGGGCAGGAGGGAAAGGGGATGGTTGTGGAGTGGCTCCTGTGTTCTCAGCCTGTCTAGCACTATCTGTGGCTCAGGGGACACAGCTGGAGGACTGCTAGTGGTGGCAATGCTCACTGATTGGTAGTGGAGTAAAGATCCTAGGATCACGGTGGACTACTGGTAAATTGTGCCCTCGACAACCCCGAGGTTGACTCCAGTGGTGTTCTGGACACTGGGATCTCGGGTGATCTTCAAGCATGGCTTAAAAGATTCAGTCCTTCCCTTGCATAGCATACTACTTTATTTTCCAGTTGTACTTAAACTGCAGTTGTCTAGGAAAGATGGCAGGGCATAATTTTTCCAAATAGTACCATGGAAAAAGGGCTATATAAAACTAGGGTATCAAAACGGGTGCAGTTGTGAAGAGGTGGCGCCACGGTGAACATGATTTTCCTGAATGCAATGTCCAGTCACTTGTCTTTCTGTTTACACAATAAAATTGCCTGGAAGAGAGCTAATGCGTTTAGAAAACGGCACTTGCATACATTTCTAATGGGAAAGGAAACTCAACGAATTGATATGACTCAACAAATTGAGTATACAGAGCAGATCATAGCTCTGATTAGGCCATTTGCAGGATGGTTTGAAGAGTGCTGGCCTCTAGCCAGTGAACTGCTCCTTACTTGCAAGGAAAGCAGGCGAGGACAGTGAGCTAATGCCATGCTGTGCTATGTCTGAAGTGATGGGGGTCTTTTCGTAGTGTGTGCACGTGGCTGTTGCCCACCTGGCAGATCAGAACTTGCTTCCATCAAACAGGAAGGCTGAGCAATAGAGTCTTCATCCCGAGCAGAAGTGCAGACCTCTTCCACTAAGATCAATAAATGGCATGGATTTAAAAAAAAGAGTAGCTTAAAGTAGGCCTAAGAATATGGGGAGCATAGCATGAATTTAAGAAGAATGTTGTATAAAACACCTGAGCTCTTAGTTCATTTATAATTTAGATACCTGTGTGCAGATTGGTGCACCAGTGTTGCCTACTGCAGTATAAATGGCCTTTTTTGTTGCCTTTATGGAATAACACCCTACCTAATACCTAGACACCCTTGTGTTTATTTTACACATGTATCTAATTTAGCTGTTAAATATTGCTCCAAACCCCACACATACACCAAAAGAACCATGTATTGTTGAACTGGCTTGAAATCTATAAGCAGTACTGCTTGGGAAGGGTTGAAAACCAAAGAATTAATGAGCATTCCTTTTAATTTAGTGGCCTTGTAATATGCTACTAAATAGGAGGAGTAACAAACAGGCTCAGTGCCTGGATTGGGTCTGTATTTCCTGTGTTGACATGGGCTGGGTAGAGGAGGATGGTAATGGTGTCCACAGCTCTGGAAGGAAGGAACAACCATTTGTGTTAATAGGCAGTGGCTCTTGGGGCTTCCCTCTAGGATATGGATGCTAGCTTCTCCACTGAGCCTGGTTTTCTCTCTTTTAAATAATTGCTAATAATGAAATCACCTCTTGTCCTTGAATACATCAATGAGGACTGGACTGGGAATGTCTCACCAGTGCACGGAGGAAGGACAGGCAGCTGCTGATGACCAAGGACTCTTAGCAAAACCCAAACACTCGGTTTGCTGGAAACCAGAGCAATTCTCCTAAGTTCAGCATTGGGGCAGTGTTTTCATCTTTGTGTGTCTGCTGTTGCATGAAGGCAAGAATCTGCAAAAACAAAGGCCCAGCCCCAAGGAGCCTTTAACAAAGTGAAATAGTCAACACATGGGTCTGCCCCAGATGGGAAGGAAAGGGAATGTGTTTCTCATTTAGTGATGAGTTGCTAACTGGGAGCCAGCTTGACATTCTCCTGTGGGGAAAACCCTCGGAGGAGGATTTGATGTACAGCCTGTGGACTTCTTGACTGCTCCCCCTCCAAACTCTTCTTGAGTGTAGAAAGATGATCCTAGCGCTAAAGCATGAGGTGCTGGAAATCTGCCACGTTTGTGCTAGGGAAGCCCAAGGCAAGATGCTTCGTCTGTGTGCCCTGGGCCCTTCCCTGCAGACGAAGGGCAGTCCAGGGCTTCCCCGCTGCGCTGGAGTTTTGCATGGAGTGTCGTCATTCTTCTGAACTGTCTGGCGAGATGGGAGGGTGGGAGAACATGACTAAATGCAGAATGATAGGTAAAGTGGGTATGTGGGAGCTGATCCTCCATGAGAAGAGGCTTTGATCCATCCATTGAAGATGCTCAGGCTTGTATGCTTGGCAGCACTGGTGGTGGTACCTAGAACCTGCTTGTACGTTGATCTACCTGTGGCAGATGTGGCCTTCAGTCTTCTATATCCCTCCTATGTCCAGCTAGTTCCCCAACGAGGCTTTCCCAGAGGCTGCAGAAAAGTTACACTGTGGCTCTGGTTCTTGTGTACCGCATGGAATAGATAAGAGACATGTCCCTACACAGGAGGTCTCATTAAATTAAAAACATCCTCATTTCTGTCTTGCTCCATGCTGTCTAAAGCACTTATCACATGTTCTCCTGCTTGGTAGATGGGACGATGCAAGGGTAGAGATTACTTTGGCTTGTAAGAATCGTGTGGCAGTTCCAGTCAGGTATTAATTTTGTCCTGCTTGGCGCCAGCTAAGTAATCTCTATTAGCCTTAGGAGCAGCTTTGCTATGAGATCTTAGAAATTATATGTTGTTTCCCGGTAAAGCGCTGATTTAACCCACTATTGGCAAATATTCATGATAGTGAAACACCGTTCTCTGAATAAAACTAAGGAATTTTCTTCAACATATGGAAATTGGATATGTAGAGGAATTCTGTGGTTAGAGTGACTCTTTACCTTTTGGGGTGGGGGAAGCCCTAGCCTGTTGTTAGCCTTGTTTCTTTGGGAGTGAGAATTATTCCAAGAGTCATGAACTGTTGTTCAAAATGTTCTGTACCATGCGGGGAAAGGCTCTATAAATCTTTATTGCCATCCTGGGAGTTTTGTTTTGCAGCTTTCCAAAGCAGAACACCTGCCCCTTCTTTTATCAAGTGAAAGGGGTGAAGTTTATTAAGTATGGTGTCTTGTTGTTTTCTTCATCACTTTGATGTCCCCCAGATTATCAAATTCTGTTTGCATTAACATATAATTTCTAGCTATATTGATAGATAATTACATATGCAACTGCACTGTATCACCTGATTCTGAATAAGTGATTCATCTTTTGTTCCTTGAGCATTTAAAAACTGGGTCTCCTTCCTTCCCAGACTGTCTCTGATCTAGAGACTACAAGCTTGAGGCATCAAAATCTGCTTGGCTAGAGCTGCAGTTTGCTATGGGGAGATTGATTCTGCACCCAGTTATGCCAGGGAGAGGAAGATAAACTCCCTCAAATCTAGAGCTACGCTATGGAGATGGAAAGCCTGAGTCTTGTATCTTCTGGGGATAGTGGGTATGTTCTTCCTTTTAATGTAAATTCAGTGCGGTGCTGCTTTAAGATCAAAAGAACTACCCTGGATTTATACCAGGGTAGCTAAACATGGGATCATACATAATTCCCAAGCACATTTGTCTTGCAAGAACCACACCTGATCTGCCTCCCAGCTCTTATTTTCATAAGACATCCTCATTGTGTTGAGACATCTGGGTGGGGTTGTTCACTTCCAGGGTGGGCAGCAGCAGCTGCTATGGCAGTTTGAATCTTGCCGAGGTTCCAGCTGTGGATCCTACCAAGGGAAGCCCTTCCTCAGGCCCCAGGACCACCTCTCTCTGCTGCATCTTAGTGCTTATCTGGTCTTCATGCTGTAACCTCCTTTATCCCTGGACACAATGGGATGAAACCTTGCAGAAGAAAGGCATATCTCAAATGCTTCCAGGATGTGCACATCAGTGATGTATGTGTAGTTTCTAGCACAGAGAGGATTAGAATAAATACATTCTTTGTATAGGCTGTTTTAATCTTTCAAGCTAAACTTAGATCTCGGACACCTGTCTCTGCAGCAGTCTGTCTCTTGAGCTCATGAATTTTGTGCACAGCTGTCAGGGCTGTATGTGGGGTTCTCTCTTTTCAGCTGGCTCTATTCCCAGTTGGCTGAAAAGTAGGAGCCTGTCTTAGAAAGAGAATTTCCACTGCTGCATACTTTGATGGAAACAAGAAGATATAAAACAAGATTTAATGACCCAGTATTTAGTTTTTTGTTTTGTTTTATTTTTTTGAACCATTTATTAGCTGTTCTGTACATACTCAGTCTCTGAGGAACTAAGTTACATATTATGATAAGTATAGAGTGCCTGTTCCCTATGGACTTTGTTCCATGATTTATGTGGAATAAAATAAAGCATATAAACCAAATAAATTACCTTGGAGAGCTTGCTTTGAAATAAGACTTGGGGAAGTGCCATGAGGTGACCAAATGAAAGACTGACCTGAATGGGTGGTGCTAAAACAAAGATACCTTCCTCTACCTCTGCCAAGTCCTTCCTTTAACTTGGAGGTTGAAGATCACAAAGGGAGGAAAAGGGCTGTTAGGAGAAACATCCACAAATGCCTGCTTTGCTCTGTAGGGTCTGCTTGGAAAGTGGGTATGGGAGAAGCAGAATGGCTTCACCTCAGGCTGAATAGCTTCAGTCTTCTGGTGTCTGTGTGTTTAGAAGTTGTGGTTCAGCTCAGACTGTTGGTTTGGGGTTTTCATAAATGGTGGCAATGGAGTGTTCCAGGCCAAAAGGAAATCTTGCCCCTGGATTATGCGTATGGAGTATAAGCACGTTGAGGCTGTGCACACCAGATCTTCTCCTCCATTGCTGCAAGGGAGTGTTTGGCCACAGGAGTGTGTGTCCAGGGTCAGGAGAAAGGCTGCGTGTGAAAACAGGACACATGTAGCTGCAATGATTTAGAAGTTAACCAGCAGTTCATGCTGTGTTTTAGTAAAAAGCACCTGTAAAGGCCACCCCAAGAGTTCTAGCAACACTTTGCTGCACACAGGTTCAGGAGGAAGTGGCCCTATGGCACTGCTGACTGTTTAGGCTGGCCCTGGGTGTCCCCAACAGCAGATTGTGTTGCTGCACCGCAGAGGAGAACTCTTGCTTCTCCTTCCTTCCTTGCTTTCACAGCTTTTCCAAGATAACCCTGGGGACAGCACAATCCTCACGTGGCTGGAAGGCCAAAGGCCCTGGGGTGGCTGCACGCATTGACATCTTGCTGGCCGTGCCATGAAGGCACCAAATCCCCTCGCAGCCGCCCGGCCTGCGCTGAGGAGCGAAGCAGCAGCAGGAATTTGGCTCCTGTCAGACACTCCACCTACGCGCCTAGATAACGACTTGATCAATCGGCGAGCTTGTCAGATGGGACCCGCGATAAGGGTGGCGGCCGGCCAGCTGCGGCATCACAGAGCCGGCGCTCGATGTTATCTGCCGGCAATTAGGTTACATGCGTTGCCTCACGGCGCAGGCCGCGCGCCGCCCGGGGCCCTGCGGCCGGCACCGCGCGGTGCCCATGGCCGGCACGG
>JAVCKT010026055.1:0-16874 GCA_032273925.1 Rhynchotus rufescens
CTCGCGGGCCGGCTCCTCGGGAGCGGGCGGGCGGCCGGGCGGCGCCTCCTCCTCGCCGGGCGCCTCGCACGCGGCCTCCTCCTCCTCTCCGGCCTCCGCCTGCTCGCGCTTCACCTTGGGCACGAGGCGCACGGGCGGGCGCTTCCTCCGGCGCGCGTGCTTCCCGCAGGACGGCTCGGCCTCCGCAGCCTCCTCCTCCTCCGCAGCCTCCCCAGGCACCGCCTCCGGCTCCAGCTCCGGCTCGGGCACACAGCCGCTGTCCGGTGGGTCCGGCCCCGCACCCGGTGCCGGCGGGGCGCTCCCCAGCCCCGGGAAGAAGCCGCCCGGGCTGATGGTGGCCCCGAACAGCTCGTTCTCGGCCACGAGGCCCAGAACGGCCGCCTGCGCCAGGGACAGCACCACCACGGCGTCCGTCTGCGTGCCGCTCTCGGCGAAGCGCTCCATGGCTCGCGGCACGCGGCTATGCTGGCATGGCTGCGGGCGAGAGCGGCGTCAGCCCCCGACCCCGGGGGCCCGTCCCTGTCCCCATCCCCGTCCCGCCAGCCCCTGGGGACACCACGTGCCTGTGAGGAGGGCGTCCTCCTCACAGCACCCACAGAGCCCACGCATCCCCGCGGGGACATGTTGATGTCCACCCAGGTCTGGGGGCAGCCCTATACTACCACGGGAGCAGGAGGCAGGACACTGCACCCCGGGACAGTGGAACGGGTCCAGAGGCGGCCGCAGGACCAGGCGGAGGGAAGAGCCATCCCATCCCGGTCCCCATAGGAGAGCGCGGATGGGGGAGGGCAGTGGGAAGAGAAACCCTCAAAAACAGGGAGGAAGAAAGAGAAGGAGGAGGAGGAGGGGGAGCGGAGGCAGGAGACAAAGAGCGGAGCTGGGGAGGGGGAGGAGAGCCGGGGGGATGGGGACAGAGGAGGACCAGGATGCCGGGAGCAGGGACAGCCCGACCACCCGCACCGGCAGCTAGGTGCCCCGGGGCCGCCCCGTCGCCCTCGGGAGCCCCGGGGCTGTGGGCTCGTCCTTGGGCTGCTCCGAGGGAAGGCGGGCGCCCTGGGCCACCCTGGCCGCTCCGTGGGGCCGGGAAGGAGGGCAGGACCTGACGGGCTTCCATGCGGCAGCTCCGGCACACGGGCCACCCTGCTCCCCAGCCACGCCGGCGGCCCCGCTCCCGGTTTCCCCCGGCGGTGGCCACGGGCCAGGGCCGCGGAGCCGCTGCCCGGGCGGCCCATCCCGCTGCGCCCTGCTCGCAGGGACACGGGGCACGACGCTCCTGCTTCCCCCGAGCCCCCCGCCGCTCCCGCGGCACCCTCGGCACAGCTGCCTCCAACAAGGACCCGCAGCCATGGGAAGGCAGAGCCGGGATTTCAGCCCGCTAGGAAACAGCGGCAGTTTCCTGGAAGGAATTGTGCAAACAATACCCTGGCTCCAAGGATCCGCGCGTGCGATTCCCGGGAAGGGACGGAAGCCAAAAGCAGGAACCGGCTTCCCCAGGGCCTCTGCCCTTCCCCGTTCCGGGCCGCAGGGGCTGGGAGAGGCAGGAAGGCAGAGCAGCCCGTTCTGCCTCTCGTCCTCCTCCCTGTTCCGGGTAGGCGGCATCAATCCTGCTTTTCTGTAGGCCGGACGCCTCCTATAATCCAAGGAGGATCCTGCTTTTCCCAGCAGCAAGGAGCTACTTCCTCACAACTCAGTGCAATAAATCCCCTCCATGTCACCTCCTGCAGCAACACCAGATCCTCCAGAACGGAGGCCACATGAGCGGCACCCCAACGTGCCCCCAACAGGGCGCCAAACCCGACAGCTCCAAGACGGAGGCGCTGGGAGCAGAGCCGGCTCCGGCTGCTCTGCAGCTCCCGGGAACGGGAAGCACACAGCTCCTCCCGGCCCCGGAGGGAACGGGCCCGTGTCCCACCAACGGCCTCGGCATGTCCCTGTCCGACACGCGAGCCCGATGCGTGCGGAACGGGGCCAGGGCGGCGTGCGGATCCCTGCTCGCGCCTCCTCCCGGAGCGGCGGCGCCTGCGGACACGGCACTGCCCATGCGGGGCCGGGCAGCAGCGGGAGCCGTCGTCCCGCTTCCCGCCGTCCCCGTGGCGTCGCCGCCGCTGCCTCGGGCACGCGCGGCCTCTCCGGAGCCTTCCCGCCCATCTCCCGTGACACACAAGGAGCTCGCCTGGACTGCGCCCGCAGCAACAAGTGTCATTCCCAGCCGCCCAGCACAGCCGCCAGCTCTGCAGGAGAGCCGGGCAAAGCCCGCTGCTGCTCCTCGATCCTCGCACTTCCTCTTACATCCTCCTGGTAGCCGGGAGTCATTCGGTGGCTGACGAAGGCCACTTGCTTCCTCTTCCTCTGGTGCTCCCCTGCCTGCATGCTCGCGCTGCCCTTCCCTTCGCTCGCACGGCCGGTCCGCCCAGGGCGTTCCCTCCGATCCCGCGGCGCTGGGTCAGCTCCGGGGCCGGGCTCTGCGCGTTGTCACAGCCGGGCTCGCAGGCAGCACATCCCGCTCCAGGCCCTGCTCCTGCCTTTTGCGCTCGGACATTCCCGCGATCCTCCCGCTGCCTGTGGCCGGGGCCACCTCCCCTTCCCCGTTCCCTGCTCCATCCGTCACCCGCTGCTTCCTGCGCTGCTGCCCCAGCCGCCGCTCCCTGCGCTCGGCCCATCGCCCACCCGGCTCCTCTCACACCAGACATGGACACGGACGACACCTGCCCCAACACGGTCCTCGCGGCGCCACGGGCCGCTCCTCCCGGCCCCTCTTCCCAGGCCTGGGCACAGAGGTATCGCGGCAGCTCCTGGCTCAGCCCAGGCTGGCCTGGCCACCCCTGCCCTGCCGAGCCGGGGCCGCCCCGCGGGACGCGCTTCCTCGCAGCCCCGCCACGGAGGCACCTTCCGCGCTTCCCTTCCCTTCCCGGCTCGCTTTCCTGCCGCGCTGCTCCTCCCTCTTCTGGGACGCAGCCGCTCCAGGTGCCGGCTCCGCTCTCCTTTGTCACGCACTGGTGACAATCAAGTTTTTGCACGGTGCAACTCCAGCGCCGGGGCCGTTCCCCCTCCTGCCTCATCTCTGAGACTCCGCGATCGCCTTATTGATTTTTCCTTTAGATACTGATTTGTTTTTTAAGCCTTTGCTTCCTTGTCTTTTTTTTTTTTTTTTTTTTTTAATGCACTCTTATTTACCTCTGTGTTATCTGGAATTGCTCAGCTATCTATTTTTATGTAAATATAGACTTTTACCCCTCCCGGTTCCTTGCTGCAGTAACATTGCCATCAGTATGTTCCTCACTCGGTTCCAACATCAGCATCCGCACTCGGTTAAGACGCACAATCCCCGGATACTTCCCTTCCCCTTGCTTTTCCCTTCCTTGCTTTCCTGAACCCGCCCAGCTTTTCCTGAACTGCTGCAAAGCAGGAGACAGCAGCCCACCCACCCAACTGGCCGTGCACAGTGCATAGGGCTCAGAGCAGGAGCACCAACAGGCTCCCCTCGTGTCACTCATCACACAGGCCACAGAGCGGGACAAGCACCGCGGCCACTCGCGACCCACGTCACGTCACCCACCCTGCAGCCAGGCAGTGCTGAGCAATGCTCACCCCTTGGGGATGGCTCCAGGACAGCAGGCACGGCACAGCTTCCCTGGGGCAGCGCCCTTGTTACCCTCCTCGTCACGCTCAACTGGTGGCACCTGCAGCCCACGGCACCTGGTACCAGCCTGTGTCTCCCCAGGTGCTGCGGGCAGGGCTAACGGCTGAACCAGCCACCAAAGAACTCCCCAAGGGCCGGTCCAGCCGCGCTGCCCACGGCAGGAGAAGCAGCCGCCTGCCTTGGAGCCCTCCCTGTGTGCAGCGCAGCGCAGCGAGCGTGTCCCCCTGCCCGGGCCAGCCCCGCGTGCCTGGCACTGCGGCCCTCAGAGCCGCTGAGCGCTTGGGGGGTTCTCCCTCCCCTGCTTTTAAATACAGTCTCATTTAAATTCAACACAAGAAAAACATTTTTCGCATCTTTTTGATGTCTTTCTTTTCTGTGTGTGTGTGGTTCTCCAAAAAAGCTGCTTACGAGTATCCATAAAACTTTTAAGCAGAAGAACGTTGTTCTTCCTGGTGATTACAATAAGCAAATAAAGCTATTTATGAAGCTGATCCAAGACATCATCCCTGCGCGGGGCTGGAGGCTGGACGAGGTCCCCGGGACGGGGGTGGCCGCGGAGCCCGTGTCCCCAGCGCTGCCCCGTGCAGGAGGACGTGCGTGGTGCTGCCGCGGGCCCCGCTGCTCCGCACGCCCACGCGGCGGGAAACGAGGGCCAAGGGTCCGTCCCGTGCCCGGCCACCCAGCCAAAACCGGAGGTGGAATCCAAGGGGTTCAAACGGGCGCGGAGCGGAGCGGGGACTGTGGGCTCTGCTCAAGCCGGGCACCACGCGCGGAGGAAGGGCTGCGCGAGCCCGAGCGCGCCGGCGCCGGCTGCCCGCGGCTCGGGTGGCACCGCGTCCCCGCGCTCACCGCGCCAGGCCCGCTCGCAAGGGCGGGAGACACCTCCCAAACCCCCACGCAGGCCCCTCCTCCCTCCCCAATCTAGGTCAGGACTAAAAATACCGCTTCCCTCCTCGCGACTGACACCTGGTACAAACAAACCAGGCTCGGAGCTAAACCACGAGCCCAAGTTGGAACGAACGGGAGAGCGGGCATGTTCTGCTGGGTTGCTGCCTACCAAATAAACTTGTTTTTAAAGAAATCCAAACAAAACTTGAATCCATCCAAACAGTATCTTCAAATTAGATACTAACTCAGCTATTTTAGGAAGATTTATATTAGATCTCTAGATCCGGAGATGCCTAGAAGAGAGAGAAATAATTCTCTAGGAGAAAAGGTAGTTATTGTGACTAGAAAAAAAGCACTGCTAACTTCAGATATATTTTACAGTGAGGAAAAATCTGTAAAACATCACGTGAAGTGGTTCCAGATGGACAAACTGGATAAAAAAAAAAAAAAAGAAAAGAAAAAAGAAAAAAGGCAAGTGGGGGAAAAAGAAGATAGGTGATACTGTGTCTCTCAATGCTTCTTGAATGCAGCAGTGTCCTCCTTGTAAGACTAGGTACAACACGCTGAGAACACATCACCGGTCACGTTAATGGCTGTTCTGCTAGAGATTGTTACCACAATATTGACATGCAAAGATAAGAAGTAAAGATGAATCTGCAGCCAGTAGGTTATTGGTAAGTTCTGGCCAGAAAAGGAATGCCTTTAAAAAAAAAAAAAAAAGGAAATTACCCTTTGTACAGAAGCAGCACGAATCCAGCATATGCAATAAGCTAACCAGGAAAAGAAAGCTGTGCTGAGCGGGGGTTTTGTATGAGCCAGTTCCCCAGGAACTGCAGAGCCGGCCGAGCACGACGCTGCCCTTCCCTTTGCAGCGAAGCCTGCCCAGGGCGCCGTCCCGCTCCTACCGCCCTGCTGAGCAGGGAGGCTCCCCCACGGCCGCAGCTCTCGTTTCCACACACGCTCTGTCTTCCTCACTGCACTGCACGGAACGGCGATGGTCAGAAGAGGCCTCAAGCTCGGGGGTCCCGCGGTCCCCGGCCCTGCCGCCCGCCTCGGAAGGGCTCGGTGCTCTCGGCAGGGTATCCCGGTGCCAACACCGAGATTTAGCGGCACTTCTGCGTGTTGCAGTGAGGAGGTGGAAGGCAATAACCGGGCGGCGCGATGTGAGCCAGGCACGCGGGCTGCTCCGAGCAGGGCCCGGCCGTGGGCACCGGCCTCCCGCAGGAACACGGACCTCCAGCTGCCAGAGCCGCCGGCTGCGAGGGGGGCCCATTCCCACCGGGATGGCATCCGCATCACTCACTGCAGCCAGCCTGCGACATCCCATCCCCATTGGGATGTTGCCCATGTCGCTCACTGCACCCAGTCTGGGACATCCCATTCCCAGCAGGATGGCGCACTCGCCGCTGGGTGCACCCAGCCTGGGATATCCCATTCCCAGCAGGACGGTGCACTCGCCGCTGGGTGCACCCAGTCTGGAATATCCCATTCCCGGGGGATGGCGCACTCGCCGCTGGGTGCACCCAGCCTGGGATATCCCATTCCCGGCGGGATGGCGCACTCACCGCTGGGTGCAGCCAGCCTGGGATATCCCATTCCCGGCGGGATGGCGCACTCGCCGCTGGGTGCACCCAGTCTGGGATATCCCATTCCCGGCGGGATGGCGCACTCGCCGCTGGGTGCACCCAGTCTCGGATATCCCATTCCCGGCGGGATGGCGCACTCGCCGCTGGGTGCACCCAGTCTGGGATATCCCATTCCCAGCAGGACGGTGCACTCGCCGCTGGCTGTGGCCGACCGTGATCGGCTCCAGGGGCTCTCGGGGCCCGGCTGCCCGCCGCACGGCGCCAGCTCCGGGCCCTGCTCCCCCAGCCGGCTCCTCTCCATTTCCCTCTCCATTTCTCTCTCCATTTCTCTCTCACTCGCTCATTCCTTCCGTTTCCCTGGCAACCCCGATCCGCACCGAGATCCGTCCTCTCCCTCTCTTATCTCCCTCCTTTCTCTTTCATCTCCCTCCTCGCCTGCCTCTGTTCTCCAAACCGCTGTCCTTGCTTGCTTGCTTTCCCTCTTGCTTTTCATCTCCTCCAACATCTTCTCTACCTGTGTTACAATGATCTGAATCTCGCTTAAAAACCCCTCCTTCGTTAGGAGCAGGGCCGGCGCTGCCCGCGGCTCCTCATGCCTGGGGGACCCGCCGGGCCGCGCTCTGGTCACCGGGTTTGGGTGGAGTTGTCACGGGCGCCACCCGGCCCTTGGTCCAGGACGGGAAGGTGGCTCCGGGCGGGAAGCGCCCCTGCGGCCGGGCCGCTCGGCACCCGCTGCCAGCCCTGCCCTCCGTCCCGCTGCAGCGCTCCCAGGCGCTCCTGTCTCCCGGCACTTCTCCTAGGTCCTCTCAGGTCATTCCTCAATTTCTGTTTGATCTTAAAGCAACTGCAAACAGGAGAGAGAAAAAAATAAACGGGGAAAATGTGATGCTTTATGAACATCAGAGCCCTGACGGCACCCCCAGCACCGCCAAGGCGGCCGTGGCTCCAGTTCGGTCCTCCTGCATGGGCGGCACGTGGCAGGGCCACGGCGGTGGCCGGGACACGGCAGCAGATCCAATGTCACCATCGTGCCCCCGCCCGGGAGGCTCCGTGCAAAGCACTGGGCCGGCTGGCGGTGCCCAGAGCACCCTCCAGCCGGTCCCGCTCCAGCGCTCCGTGCGCACGGGGCCAGCACCCACATGGGTTATGCGCCCAGGGGTCCTGCCCGGCCTTCCCAGGGCACAACCAGGGAGCTTGTGGCCGGGCAGCGGCAGGGGACACGCCAGCTCCGGGAGCCCCACGGAGCCGGCGCCCGGCCCTGCACCACCTCCCGTCGCCCACCTGGGAACCCGGCCTGCCAGCTGCAAAGGCGGATCCCGCCCGGCAGCCACCGGCACCCGACCGCGCTGGGCACGGCCTGCACGGTGCCTGGGGCGCGCGGGGAGCCAGCGCTCCGGCTCCTCCAGCTGCGGCACCGCCAGTGGTGCCGGCATGGCTGCAGCCCCCAGCAAGCCAGGTGCCCACGGTGCCGCCTGCGTGCCCATGGTCTTGCCTGAGTGCCCACAGTGCCGCCTGGACTCCCACAGCACTGTCCACGTGCACACAGGGCCGGCCCGGCTCGCAGCGTGGCGCGGGGCCCGGGCCGGTTCCGCCAGCGGCGCCAGGCACCCTGGCGGGCACACGGACCCCGACCCGCTGCCCGCTGCTGCCCGAGACAGCTCCCCGCGCGGCCCCGGGCGCACGCGCTGCCCGGGCACCCTCAGCGTCACCCCCTGCTCCACAAGGTCCCCCTTGCCGGCGCGGGACGCCCGCGGCACCAGCCGCAGCCACGGCAGCGCTAACGCCGTTACGGGCAGGCGCGGGCCAGGCTGGCGCTGCCCCCGGCGCTCGGCACCGCTCCCGGGGGGGCACGGTAAGGAATGGGGGGCGGGCTGCGGGGTTTGATATTTGGAGGGCAGGAGGGAGGAAAAGCACCCCAGGACTCACCCAGGCAGCGCTACCGGCGTCGGGCTCCCTTCCACAGGCTCCGCATACAAACCTCTCTCTTCCTTGGAAAACGATTTTTGCTTTTAAGTGAAATAAACAGGGAAAGAAAGACTTTCAAGTTCCTCCTCGCTGTAACGACTTCTCTTCTGCATGCTCCCTTTCCTCTCCGAAAATAGAAGAGCTATTCAAAAAAAGATGCAAAAAGAAAAAAAAAAAAAGGAACTGAATAGAGGAAAGAGGAAAGAAAAAAATGGAGCCCCAAGGGGGTGGAGAAAAACAGAATGAAAAGACAGCAAAAGTAAAGAAAAGGGATGAAAAATAAAGGAGGGGGAAGAGAGAGACAGACAGAGCAGCTTTGAAAAGAAAGAATGCTTCTAGGCTGAATACAGTGTGCATGAAAAAAAGATCCCTTGAAAAGGAACAGCCACATGCAATGACCTCTCATTCACAGGCGGTGCCAATCACGGCCACAATGTAAATCCTTTCTTCTTTTCTACATTCTCTCCTTTTCCAGCGGGGGCAGAGGGAAGAGGGAGAAAGGAGAGTTAATTCTCAACATTGCAGAGAATAAATCTGGGCTTTTCGAACTCCCTAGAAGAAATGCTGAGCTACTTTTAAAAATACTTCTCCTAGTAATCACACATGCTGATATGCAAAAAAAGCAAATGAAATTCTTCAAACTGGGTTTCTCTGACAGGGCTTCGCTTGCGCTCACGCAGGATGGCTCTCAGATAAAAAAATCACCACACTCTCCCCAGGAAAAAACAACAGGGCTGATACTCAACGAAAACAAACGTACAGAAACAAATGCAGCCAGGGAAAGCAGTCCGCACTGGAGACTCGGATCAAAGTACGCGCAGGGATCGTGCGGGGCGCTTTGCACGCGGATACAAAGGCAGGGGCGCGGGTCGGGGCGCCGCAGAGCGGGGCTGCGAGCGGGCGGAGGGGCACGGATAGGGACAGGCTGGGAGCAGGGACGGGATGGGAGCAGGGATGGGATGGGATAGGGACGGGCTGGGATAGGGACGGGCTGGGAGCAGGGACGGGCTGGGAGCAGGCAGAGGGCCAGGGAGCAGGGACCGGCTGCCCTTCGGCTGCAGGACGAGGGCTGAGAGGAGCCCAAAGGGACGCGACGGGGAGGCACCAGGGTGACACGGCAGCGCAGGGAATTAACCTGGCTGCAGTCACCTGGGAGGACACCTAATGTCTGCAGAGGGGACCGAAACCCAGCCCTGCCCTGAAAAGGAATCGGGGGGAAGCAACAGGTCCCGGGGGCTGATGTGGGGGCAGCGATGGCTACACATGGATCATGATGCTGTCCAGCAGCCCACAGCTTGGAGCCGGAAGAGGAAGATCTTTCCCTGCCTGACACAAGGCCTGCAATGTCCCTGCTCCTTCAGATACTTCAGTACTGGAAGAAAACCACGGCCGGGGAACCTCAACGAAGAGCAATGGAAGCTGGAGGTTAGGAGCGCTGATGCGCGAGGAGGGTCTGGGACACCCCATTAGCTGCAATCTGGCTGTGCAGAAACAGGAAACCGGCCCAAAGCTGCACACGTCAAATGTGTTAAACGTTAAACGTTTGCAAGAGGGTGACAGGAGAGTCGGTGCACGGGGACGGCCCAAAGGCGCCCGGCGGCCCCGGCCGCGTCGGTCAGCGGCAGCGCGGCCGCGCAGGGGGACGGTGCAGAGCTGCGCCCGCTGCTGCGAGGCGGGAGCTCGGAGCACAGGACATCTTCCTCACAAGGTCAGTCTCTCCGAATGGTGGGCGGTGGGTGGCCAGGAAAAGCCGCCCTCCGAGCTGCAGGGACCGAGCGCACGTTTCCGCTATTGCCTGCTGCTACGGGGAGAAAAAGCCTTCCCCGAGCCTGGGGCTGAACACAACGCAGCAGCGTAAGTGCAGCTTCCCGTGGAGTCCTGCAAAACCTTCTTCTGTTTTTCAGTTGCTTTGGGTGTTTTAAACCACTGGTGTCCTGCAGACCTGCGAGAGCAGCAAATCTTAGAGGGGCACAAGTGCAAGAGCACTTGTCCCAGCTGCAGGGACTCGAGCTGCTCCCTGCTCTGCTTTTGGCCTCGTCTCCGTGCCCCTTTTGCAAACACAGCTTGGCTAAGGGTGGCTAAGGCAGAGCCGGGAGCCGGCACCTCCGAGCTCCGTGTCGCAGCGGGTCACCTGCAGCACGCGGATCTTCTCCTGCAGAACGCACAGGTGCCGCAGTCACACAGGTGGGAAACGGTCACCAGCAAACACACCAAGTGCATTTCTGTGTCACGCACATGAAAGGAAGGCAGGAAAACGGAGATTTTCCTTCAGCTGGCTAGCAGAAATGAGGGAGCAGCCTGATCTTTGCCTATCCATGCAAGCAGCCGGTCCAGGCCCTCTGGGAAAGCCATCTCGGACTGCCCTCATCATACTGGACACGCTGCACAACTTCAGGAGAAAAGTGGACTCTGTGGCAAATGGCACGTGATTTGGACAGCGAGCTGAAAGAACGTTTCAGATCCTTTTCAGGGTGGGCAGCCTGGAGCTAAACCTGTGTTTGCGTTGCTGGGGAAGTCACCCTCGGCGACGCGTGGAGCAGCTAAGCGCGACACGAGGCGCTGGAGCGGGGCAGGGACGAGTGGCCCCGCGAAGCAGTCGGCACGAGTCGCACGTGGGAAGCGTGAGAGCTCTGGGCCACGCCGGATCAGGTGGCTCAGCGATGGAAGCAGGCAGCCCTATGGATCCCTATGGATCTGGAGAAGGAGGAAGGGCTGCAGCCCTTCCCCTGGGCAGACCCCAAGGCCACCCTCCAAGCCGCTGTCTTCCCTGGAATTCCCTGGCTTCTCAGACACAAAAGCGGCAGCGGGGCAAAGCGGGGAGCTGCACGGAGGAGACCCCAGAACTGCTGCGTTTGAAGCCTCAGCAGCAGCAGCTCTGAGGTACCTTCAGAAGATGTTCAGTGGCACTGGAAGGGGAACACAGGAGAGGCTGCCAGGCAGGAAGAACAGGATGATCAGGAGACAGGACAGACACTGGGAACCGGGTGCAAGAGGCTCCGACGGGCAGGGCGGACCTGCTGAGCCGGGCGCTGCCGAGCAGGAGCGGGCGCAGGGAGGCGGCACCAGGCACTGGGCACGGTGCATGGGCACCCCGCACACCCAGCACCGCGCACGGGCACCCCGCACCGCGTCCCGCAGGCAGCGGCGCCCACGAGCCCGCGCCCGTCACCGCCAGGCACGCGGCGCTGCGGCCAGCAGCCCCTTCTGCCCTTATCCACGAGAACACAACAATCCCACATTCATCCCAGTTTTTAGTAAGGCCGTTTCTGGTTCTAATTGCATCTAGACATGCTGCAGAATTCAGCAAGAAATGTCTCTAACGCAGCCTTTTGCTTTTATTCACCTGAACTCAACCAATGCATGCTAAGCACCCCAGTGTGCACACACGGGGTCCTCTGACAAAACAAAATCCTTCTCTTAGTGCCTGCCTCGGGACATGGATGGCGTTTTCTGCCTCCCTGCTCTGAGTCCTGGGGGTGACGGCCCTGGGAACAGGAAGGCAGCGCCTCTCAACACACTGAACTGTGCGCTAAGAGTTAAAGAAAACCTGCAGCACAGAGCCTAAACCAACACGGATCAAGTTCGAAACGGTGACAGGCAAAATGTGAGTCACTGAAGTCAAAGCGACTGATATGGAAAACACCTTCTCCCGACTGGAAGGCAATTGTTTCTGTGCTAATGAAGGGGAATAACAGCGCGGCACTTAGAGCCGGGATGCTCTGGAAAATAAAGCCTGGATATGCAATTTCAGACTGAGTCGAGGCGAGGACGAAGCGTGGGGTATTTTTCTAAGCCGATCTACTCTCCGTTCTGCTTCTAGCCCTGCATGAGGAACCTGGCGGGTGCTCTGCAGAAAGGGCCCTGTGTCAGGCCCTTCCCTATTTCTGGTAACTTCAGCAAGGCGGAAATTTAGATTTCGAAATGTCGGAGTGTCCCCTATCCTCAGAGCGAAGTACATGACGCAGCGGAGGAGCCGCCCTCGGTCACTCCGGCACCGCGGGGCGCGCGCAGAGCGTCGCGCAGCCAGGCGCGGTGGGCGCCGGGCGCCTGCGCCCAGCGGGCACAGCGAGGCCGGAGGCTGCCGAGCGCATTCCGGTCCCCATCCCACAGGGGACCCGCCAGGTCCCGGCCAGGATGGAGAGGGGACGCGGTGGGTGCCCCAGGGTGCACCGGCTGCCCTGGGGCCGTCGTGCGCACGCAGGGCACACGCGCTCGGAGCGGCGCCGGGAAGCGGCCGGGCCCCGGCTGTGTCCCTATAAATGATGGAGGAGCGGCGGGCACGGCAAGGGCTCCTTCTGCTCAGGGAGGAAGCGCAAGTTCGAGCCGGCCGAGTGGTTTTGCACAGCTGCCACCAACTGCTGAAAAACTACACAAACAAGGGCTTTTGGGGAAGGAAAATGTCTTTTAAAAACAAAACACCATAAGGGATCTTTGAGCCCTTCCAACTTTAAATGTAGGTTGAAATTCTGCCCAAGAGCTGCTTGACTTAAATCTCATTCAAGCAACAGGGCATCTTATCATTTCCCAGAGGCGCTCACACATCCGAGACCTGCTCCTGCTCCGCCTTTGCCACGGCTTTCTCCTCCTCATCACTGCTCCCCGGAGCACGCAGAGCACGTGGCGCTGGGGCGGTCAAGCCAATAACCCCCTCCCCTGCCCGCACCGTGGGCTCCGTGCTGTGGGACACAACCGCTCGTGGCGGCACCTTCTCATCCTGGGCAAGCGCGTGGGGCTGCACAATGTCCTGGCACAGAGAGCAGAGCGACGCTGCCTGCACAGTCCCGCTGTCCTGCACGGTCCTGCTGCCCTGCACGGTCCTGCTGCCCTGCACGGTCCCGCTGTCCTGCACGGTCTCGCTGCCCTGCACGGTCCCGCTGTCCTGCACGATCCCGCTGCCCTGCACGGTTCCGCTGCCCTGCACGGTTCCGCTGCCCTGCACGGTCCTGCTGCCCTGCACGGTCCCACTGTCCTGCATGGTCCCGCTGCCCTGCACGGTCCTGCTGCCTGCACAGTCCTGCTGTCCTGCACGGTCCTGCTGTCCTGCACGGTCCCGCTGCCCTGCACGGTCCTGCTGCCCTGCACGTCACCACTAGCTTGCACGTGCGGTGCAGTCCTGGTCCTCTAGCCCCACGGGTTCCACTCCGCAGCAAGCACGATCCGGTCCTTGTTCTCTCTATAGGGACGGAAGCCAACGGATACAACGGGAAAAATCCCCGCGCTGCCTCACCTCCACATGACCCGCGGGAGCTGTTTGCAAACAGACGATCTGCGAGCAGTTGCTTCCATAAACTGAGAAAGGGACTGTGGAGCTGGGCAGGATCTTCACCTTGCGCATTTCAAGCCAAGTCCTGTGTCTCAGCCAGGCAAACGCTGGTTGTTTAAAGCGGAAAGGGACGGCAATGTCTGCCGAAAATTAAAACAATAAGAGTTTACTGAAGAGTCGAAGGCTGGTGGATCAGACACAGGAGCAGAGAGGCAAACAAATGTATTTTCCATCTGTTTTTCAAAAGCAGTTTGAGGAACATGGACCTAGTGTATTTGTTTGTCTGCAGAAAAGCCGCTAGCAGCACCGAGCGGACGTCCCAGCACCTCTCCTGAGAGCACAACGCACCAGCTGGGACACGGCGCTACGCAACGCAACAGAACACCCATTTGGGCTAATTTTGCATTGCAAAATGAATCTAAACCGAAAACTCCGGTCATTTCAGGCATTTCCCTATGTGTTCAGTGACAAGGGGCTGGGCACGCGTTTCCCAGGGCCTCCCTGTCAGCCCCACGCAGCCTCTCAGACCTGCGAGCCAGCATTTCGCTCCTGGAATCTCCCTGATACAACAGAAAATGAAATTTGGGCAGAAAGCAATCCTTTAATATAACAGAAACTGCAGTACTGGGGGAAGGGAAGATTTCTGCACTTTCTATTAATCTTAATAAATCTCAAAATGTCATTTATAGCATATCCACAAGACTGTTTGGTCTGTGGGCGCTTTTCCTTTGCTTTGGCAATGCCAAGAGCCTGCTCACCCAAGAAGCTGCTTGAACGACATCCAGACACATCTTCCAAAACATATGCATAATTGCTATATTTTGCACAGTTTCTTTTCACAGTGTGGAGATGTAAGAAAAGTCTTATAAATATACAGAAAATCCAACCTCTGAAATAGCTTGCTTGCTTGTGTCCCTTGCTGATAATCACAAAGTGAAGCCGACCGCTCACAGACCCCCACTCATCAACACTGCCTCTCTGCAGCCCATGAGTTCTAAAATTATCCCCATGGACTTCTGGAGCACGTGCCAAACGGCTGGAGAATAAGCCTGGGAAGGGCAAGAAGAAATTCAGCAGGGGGCTTGGGATCCCTGACTGAAGGGGCTCTTTCAGTTCTGTCGTCTGCAGTCCTGTCGCAAGAAAAGCGTTCCCCTCCGGAGCGCTATCGGCGCCACCAAACTCAGGCCCTCAACGTGCGGCTGGGCTGGGCAGCAGAGAACCCCTGATGGGAGTGAGTCCCGCATGGCTCCCGCAGCTCCCGCTGTGCTGGGAATGCGGCGCCGGGAATGCAGTGCCAGTGTCCCCCAGCACAGCAGCAAGGCGCAAAGGAGACGTTGCCGCAGGGAGACGGGGCCGCCCGCGCTCTCCGGAGGCACCAGCTTCCCCTTGTGCCTGGGATCCCACTGGTGCTCCACGGCCTCGGGCTGCACTCGCTGCCAGTGCGGCCCGGCCCCGGGAAGGCTCCCTTCTCCGCACATTGCGGAAGCGCTGGCCTGGGCGCTGGGAGCCGTGGAGCAGATGCCCCGCACACAGTGTGCAGGGCTGGCCCTGCGCCCGCCCTGGCGCCGGCCGAGCTGCTGGCTCCCATGGGAGCCCCAGGGCCAGCGTGGCAGCGTGGGGGCACCCAGGGCTGCGCGCGCGGGACGGGGCGGCCAGGTGGGTACCTGTGTGCAGCCCTGGCGCGGATGCGGTTGCACCGTCCGGGCAGGGGACACCAGGGAGCTGCAGGATCCACCCTCCAGGCAGGGGACACCAGGGAGCTGCAGGATCCACCGTCCGGGCAGGGGACACCAGGGAGCTGCAGGATCCACCCTCCAGGCAGGGGACACCAGGGAGCTGCGGGATCAGGCAAACACGAGGCGGTCGCAGCTCCGCGGCGCGGGCGGCCGCTCATGGCGCTGCCCCTGCGCTCGCTGTCCCTGCAGCGCCAGCGAGAGCCCCGCTCTGCTCTGCAGCCCGGAGGAACAGCCCAGCTCTGCCCTGGCCAAACCGAGCCCCGTCACAGCACGCAGGACCCTGCTGTGGGTCACCGAGAAACCACGGCGGCTCCATCCCATTCAGGGCCCTGCTGCCGATCCTGAGTGACGGCGGAGCAGGGAACACTGCACGGCGCGGCACGGAGCTCAGCTCACCAACGCCTGTTCCATTTGGGCTTTTATAGAGAATACGGAATGCGCGCTCAGCGTTCCACGAGGGCATCTGTGCAACCCCGCAGCAGCAGCAGCAGCAGCAGCAGCAGCGCCGCCCCGGCCCGCTCCTGCCTCCACCGTGGGTGCTCCCCGCTTACAGGGTGCCACCCCAATCCTTCCACTCGCCTGCTGGAGCGAGACGCGAGCGGCATCTCCGCAGCTCGGCTAAAAGGGACTGTTCCTGTCTGGGGGCTAATCCCCAGTTTTCTGTCCAAGTTGGTTATTCTTGAAGAGCCCCAAAGCTCATGGTGGGGCCGGTGCCCCTCTTCGCACCATCTCCCAAGCTTTGCTGGGGAAATAGAGGTGCTCGGTCGGTGCCACCAAGCCGAGACGTGTCCGCACAACAGTGGTGGCTGGTCTGGACCAGCACCAACCTCCTCAGCGCCGCCAAACCGCCACGCGATAAATCCGTAGGGATTCATCCCGCCGGCCCGAGCCAGGGATGCCTGGGAGCCAACCGGCGGTGCAATGTGCACGGAGCCCTTCCCGACTGGAGCGCGCCCTTTCCGGCCGGAGCATGCCGTGGGGAAGCTCCCGCTCTGCCGGCCGCCTCCTCCTCGCAGGACATTGCGAGCAGCCCAGCTCCGAGGACCAGGGTCCACGTGCATCATCCCACCTTCTCCTGAATGCTCGTAAAGACACTGCTAACCGGCCGATTAATTAACAATAACTAATCTACCGTGTCCTCTTGGAGGCAGGGAGAGCCGGCGGGAGCAGAGAGCCCACGAGCCGCCTTCCTGGGGCAGAGCGGCAGGACAGCGGGTCACGGCGGGGATGGGGGCTCTGCATGGAGCCCCTGGCAGGGACCCGGTCACGGCGGGGATGGGGGCTCTGCACGGAGCCCGGGAGCAGCCCCCCGGATGGGATCTCGGTCACGGCGGGGATGGGGGCTCTGCACGGAGCCCCTGGCAGGGACCCGGTCACGGCGGGGAGGGGGGCTCTGCACGGAGCCCGGGAGCAGCCCCCTGGATGGGATCTTGGTCACGGCGGGGAGGGGGGCTCTGCACGGAGCCCGGGAGCAGCCCCCCGGATGGGATCTCGGTCACGGCAGACAGAGGGGCTCTGCACGGAGCCCCTTGGAAGGGTCCCGGTCATGGAGGGGATGGGGCTCTGCACGGACCCCCCGGAAGAGACCCAGTCACGGCAGGGCCGGGGACTCTGTATGGAGCCCCTGGCAGGGCCCGGCCACGGGCAGCACCGCGCGGCTCCAGCCCCGGTCCCAGCCCCGGCTCCAGCCCCGGTCCCGGTTCCAGCCCCGGTCCCGGCCCCGGCCCTGGCCCCGGTCCCGGCCGCGCCGCCCCCGCCGCTCCCGCCGGCCGGGCCGGGCCCCGAGGCGCCGCGGC
>JAVCKT010026056.1:14234-31061 GCA_032273925.1 Rhynchotus rufescens
GAAGGGAAGGGAAGGGAAGGGAAGGGAAGGGAAGGGAAGGGAAGGGAAGGGAAGGGAAGGGAAGGGAAGGGAAAGGTGGAATGGTTTATACAAACAGCTCTTGAAAACAGTTCTTTCTCTGACCAAGGTATTGCTATATCTTTTCCTTTCCTTTTTTTCTGTTCCCAGTGTGTTTTGCAACATGCCCAAGGCTTTCTTTGAGTGATCCAACATGCCCAGGCTTGCCTCCCTGGCTGTCCATGCACCCCTGGCACTTGGAATCAAAAACATATCTGAGTGAGGTTTCTGTAGCATTTGAACCAAGGGCTACATCCTATTAAAAAGAAAACCAATGTAATTGCATTGGGTAGCCTTCCCTAGCCTCCCTAACCTGTCCAAAAGCCTCAGCAATAGACCTCTCATTAGATAAACTGCCATTATCAGCTCTTCCTTTGGAAGACTGTTCTTTTCTGTGGGAACCAGTTCAAACCTTTGCTTTGTCTGATGAACAGGTCTACAGACTTCCTGCAAGCCTCATAAAATATACTTGATTGAGTCTTCTTTGCATAACATGTAAATTATTGATAGGTGCAATCCACCATCAGATTCTCAAATGATATATTTCTTTTTGTCATTTGAGCCACTTCTCTGTAAACCTTTTGTACATTATGAAACAGGCAGAATGTGTGTGTATATATGTGTGCTTATGTGACTGTATTATGGATGTCTGTCTCATTGCCTATCAGATTAAATTATTTTTAATTTCCCAGTTATTTATTCACCTTCTGTTCTGTGCCAAAATGGAGGTAAGCTATCCCAGCTTTCCCTCCTCTGCCCATTCATTGACAATATTAAGGATGTAAGATCAAGTATTAAAAAAAATCAGGAAATTCCAGGAATGTTAACTCAGCCCCATCTATATCCTGTGTATTTTTTGGCGCACATTAGTAACAAAGAGTAATACAGTGGGGCCATTAAACTGGACATTCCCCACCTGCAGCAGTAAAATTTACCAGACCAGTTGAGGTATTTCCCATTCTAAGTAAAAGGAGCACTAGGAGCAAAGTCGTAAAGGTAATTATACTGGAGCAGAACGTGTCAATGGCTTAATGATGCCAACTGTGAGATTTACCTTTAATGAAGAAAAAAATTTAAAATGTGACTTATATGTGCACTGTAGCGGCTCATGGTTTTCTCAGCTTGAAATTTGGCAAGGCCTTCCCCGAAGTGCAGCAAAAACAAAGAAAAGAAAGGAAGCATGAAAATAGTTCTGAGATGCTGCAGATTCTGCCTTACTTATCATAGTTCTAACTCATTAGAAAGGGATGTCTTTCAATTCTGTGTATTTATATTCACTTTGGTCAACTGTACCTGGACACAATATTTAGCAGGCTAGTTCCATATGCAGTCTTCAATTGCATCATCCTTAACTTTATTTTCCAAGCCAATGCACTACTATGGTTTCAATCTCTCCTGATAGCTGAGTGCTAACACCTACTATTTTTGTTTTAGCCTCATCTGCAATAGTGCAAATGTTATCTTCCAACTTTATTTGGAAAATAAATACAGACGTGGTTGTCCAGTTTAGGGTTCATTCTAAATAATTTAGGGTGTTTTTAGAACCCTAAAAACAATTATGATACTGATTAAAGATAATAATTATCTTACTGACTTTTTAATTTCATGGTATTGGATGTATTTGTTAGAAAACTTTTGACACACCTCTTAAACCTAAATGAAAAACAAAAAGAAATACTGCATCAGGAAAAAAAGTCAGGCAAAGGAACATAGAGAAGGGAAAGCAACAAGGAAACTCCCCAAAACAACAAAAATAATATATCAATAGTAGAATAGAGAAAGATCACATATAGATTCCAAGACAAATACAAAAAGAACAAGTAAACTTGTATTAGCAACTATTCTGACACTCGAGTGCCTCAAAGATGCCTAAAAAGGTAAAGATGCCTAAATACCTTTGATTTTCAAATATTCATAAATGCATTTTGTAAGTGTATTGCCTCCACAAGCATTCTATTCTTGGCAAGGTTTTTTATTTGCTTTTAACTTTTTTAATTAAGGACAGACATGATTTAACTTTTCTCTTTAGGAGAAAGTTCATGCTTATGAGAGCAGGTGTTAAAGAGTCCAGTGTTGAAATCTCTGACACCCATCACTGACCAAGCTAGAATTTTTTATTTCTCCTTAGCTGCTGAGGGAGACTCACTAACATAGCACTCTTCTGGCTTTTGTGGATCCCCTATTGAGACATCTAAGCCCCCTCTATAGCAAGGAGGGGGGCTTCTACACCTTAGGGTCAAGTATTTCAGTGTGTGGCTAGAAGTGAATCAGAGTTTTGCAACCCCTAAGTCTCCTTGCATTTCTCTTCTTCAGACATAGAGAGTTATAAGACTGATGAAAGTATTAGAAGTAGTTAAAATATAGATGAGGAAATAGCTTGATTTCATTGACAGCCTTCATTTGCCTGCTGTAGTTTGCCTTAACCATTACACCCATCATTAACCCGATACTCATTTTAATTTGGGTGTGGTTTTAGCTTTGGTCTTTCCATTGGTTAATCCCTCTTATTTGTTGTGACTATAAAAGAGAAAACATAATATGCCAATTTGCATATGAAACAAATAATTCATGTAAAATTAGACCCTATTGGAGGAGAGGGAGATTTCTTAAAAAACTAAATAGAATAACTGGACAATAAAGATTTCTGTAAAATTCTTACCTAAAATATTTCTCTTAGAGCTATTTCCCACATAGCATGCACACACAGAGAAAATATAAAAAAAAAAAATCTTTGCTGTGGTCAGAATTTGTTAAAATATGGTTTATTGCGAAACATAGAAAATAGCGTAAGACAATGACGTTTAAGATGTGCATAACAAGGTAGTTGTGTGGGATAATGCTAACCAATGCTACCCTCAGATACTGAACGAAAACCATGATTCAGTGTCTTATGAAAACACATCTCTGCAGGTCTTAAACCTTGAATCATAAAAGCCTGTTTTCCTTAGATATGGCTCTCAGATTGTAGAAGATCATGTTCCAGCTCTGTCCAGGTAAGTTGTGCCTTCCCCATCCTCAGTGGTGTCCTCCTAGGTGTTTTCCAGAGCTATATCATTGATCCATCTTTGATACCTTTCCAAGGAGCAGCTGAGGTACCCCTGGCCACTCCTTGAGCTCATATTTGAAGCCTGACCTCTCTACAGTGCAATGCAGACTAATGACTCCACCTCAGTGACCTACCTTTCACTGCCCTTCAGCATCTACACTGGTCTTGCTGCATCAATGGAATTAATTAGGCAAGCTTTTACTCATGAAATTGGATGAGAGAAGTGCAGAAAGCTTAGCAGAGGTCAGATCAGGGGTGTAACAAGCAGGGTTGACAGCCATTGCCTACAGCCATGGTAGACTGCCTCAAGTAGACACCTCAAAGTCACCTCTCTGTTACATGAAATGGACTTTCAAGATCCCATGGCAAGTCAGACACTCTCTAGTATAATGGGAACAAGGCCAAGTTGCTAATGACTAATGTTGCCTACCTCTGGTCCATTCCTTCATCTTTCTAATACTAGTCTTCCACCCCACCATGCCCACTCCCCTTGATCACAAGATCACTGTGTGAGCCAGATGGAAGAAAGAGTAGACAAGCACCTTCATGTGGCAAGCTGGTGCTAACTTAGGAGTAGAACACTCTTGTTTCCATATCTGCAAACACACACACCCCGCAGAGGTCCTACCTGCACTTCAGAGATGAGTTGATATCTCTTTGAATATGTTTATTCCAGATTCTTGACACAGGAGTTCAGAGATGCTGAGTTCTGCTGTTACAGTTTCAGACATGCAAGGTCATATCCATATACTGATGTCCCATTCCATGCTAGTGATCAATGCAATGGTATTTTGATAACTAAATTGGTAATGTAAATTTGATAGGGCAACTGAGGCTGCTACTGTCATGCAGATTATGCCAGGCCATCTGTTGTCTGGTCATAGAATTATAGAATAATAGAATAGTTAAGGTTGGAAGGGACCTCTAGAGATCATCTAGTCCAATTGTCCTGCACACAAAGGGTCACCTAGAGCACGTGGCAGAGGATTGCATCCAAGCATGTCTTGAATATCTCTAGAGAAGAAGATTCCAAAACTTCTCTTGGCAACTAGTTCCATTGCTCTGTCACTCTCACTGTCAAGAAATTTCTCCTTAAGTTCCTATGGAACTTCGGATGTTTCAATTTGTGGCCATTTCCTCTAGTTCTATCGCTGGCCACCACTGAAAAGAAGCCAGCCCCATCCTCCTCACTCCCTCCCTTGAGGTATTTATACACACTGATCAGATTCCCCCCTCCCTCCTATTCAGCCTTCTCTTCTCCAGGCTGAACAGGCCCAGCTCTCTCAGCCTTTCCTCACAGGGCAGATATTCCAGGCCTCTGATCATCCTGGTAGCCCTGCGCTGGCCTCTCTCCAGCAGCTCCATATCCCTCTTTCACTGGGGAGCCCAAACCTGGACACAGTATTCCAGGTGACGCCTCACCAGGGCTGAGTAGAGGGGGATGATCACCTCCTTTGACCTACTAGAGATGTTCTTTTTAATGTACCCAGAATCTCCCTCTGCCTCATGGTCAACTTGTTGTCCACCATGACACCCAGGTCCTTCCGTGCAGAGCTGCTCTGCAGAAGGCCAGTCCCCAGCCTGTACTGATGCATGAGTTGAGTCTATGCAATGCAGCTGCTAATGACCTCTAGACATGCTCACACCATTCAGAAGCAATGATTTCAGAAACTACTGTGCTGAGGCCTGGGTTCGCTGCCATTACTAAATCAAAAGGGGTATAGCTTCACCATACTTCAGGCCCACACCAATTATGATGATCTTTATTTGCACATTAAAATTGACTACATCAGCAATATTATCATCCTTTGGAATGATGCTTGCTCTTGCCTATTTCCATCATGCAGCTTTAACATTTGTGATATAAAACCCCATCTGCTTTGCCAGAGATATTGCGTGTTCCTCTCTACTTCGGTGCAGATAGCCTGTTCCTCTCTACTTTGGTGCAGATAGCCTTACCTTGATAGGCTCGGCAATAGTAGGCTCAGGATGCCACTAGTTCCTATCATCTACCTGTAAAATGCATATACGGGTAGATCAAATTTCACTGGCATTTCTTCAAGAATGATTTAAGAGTTTTCCTGGATCAGTGTGAGTCAGAAAAACACCAGTGACTGCTGCACACCTCATCAGGAAAGTTTCTGATTAAGACTCTTTTTCTGTACATAGGACTGAGCATTTCAGTAGCCCCTCCGCTCAGCATATTATTCAACACAATTGTTTGGCACAAAGTTGTCCAAAAAAGTTGTTTGACTTTAGAAAAAAAACAAAAACAAAAACAAAAACCCAAGCATGTGGGTGAAGTTATTTGTCCTCTTTCCTTCTCAAAGTTCCTTCCTGAGTGTTGCTCTTGGGATATGACTGACACTACTCTTCAAGCTTTGGTCCAGATCACCCCAGTATCTCATGAACGGGCATCTGGGAATCCTCTGTCTTCTGAAGACAGGTATATCACAGACAGAGCAGACATTTCCCTTTGTCAGAGGCAGAACATGTGAGGTGACATTTTACCCTGCTAAGGAATTAATATGGCCTTTTCTACAGAATAGCAGAGTGTCATTGCAAAGCAGAAAACCATTTTAGTGTTAGCCAAAGTCAGTCATTACTGAGATATATATAATGTGAGTAAACTTTATTGTCCTCAAAGAAGAGGAGCAGTTGGAAGAGAGCAAAGTTAGAAACCACTCCACATTTACTAGCACTCAAGGGACTGTCTGCCACACTGTAAGATTAAAGAATAAAAACAATTAATCTAAAAGAAGATTTACATAAAAAATATCCCTCCTTCTGGGACAAATTGTATTAGTCATATCCCAAAGTTAGAAATTATTTCCATAAAGGCCACCCTTGACTAACTGAATAGCCTTTTAACATCACATATGAAAACTGTATAAAATGCTACAAATTGATCAAGAGAATGACTACTTACAGACATTAAGCTTACCAAACTAAAAGTCTTTTTTTAAAAAATCTCTTTGTTTGTTGGTTTTTTCCTGGACTCCTCCTTTATGTGTACGCTCTCCACAGTGCTTGGTTCTATGACCCCCAAATCTTTGCCATTGGGCAATGTCTTCATCAGGGGAGAAAAAAATAGAAAACAGAATAGTTACAAATCTTCCCTCTTTTGTACAAAATTTAAATTTAGTGTTCGTAAGGAACTGCACAGTGAGGTTGGTGTATACTCACTGTAAGCAGGCAGCAGCTTGACACCCCACTATGGCACAGATCCTTGTGAGTGTAAGGAGTAGCAGATGAGTCCTTGAGAACAGTATGTGAATTCTACAGTCAACTTCAAACCTTATCAAATAATTGAAATGCCACCACATTTCTATTTTAGTCTCATGACTGCAGTTTCAAGGGGTAACACCCACCTACCTGTCAGTAGGACTATCACTTCTTAGTCACCTTTGACAATTCCTCACACTGAATTAGGCATTTAGAGATACCTACAGTTAATGCAACATACTCTTCTATTTTTTTTCTTTATACAAAACCCAAGATCTTCTCTAGTTCTCTTTTGCTAGATCTGCTTTTTCTTTGCAAGTTTTATTTTTTTGTCCTTTCTCTTACTTTCTCCTTTTTTTTTTCTTTTTTTCATTTGTTTTGGCTCTTGCATTTCTTTCTGCCATAGATATCTCACCTGGAGGTGGTTTCTGCAACAGATATCTCATTTGGAATTGGTTTGCCATTTATTGTGTTTTTTTAGCAAGAGTATCCTGAAGATGGAGATTCTCCAGGAACAGAATACATCTTATGAATGCAGTCACATTAGCCTTCCCCAGACCTATACTTCAGAGTATCTTTTTTTTGATGATTCTCCTTCTTCTGCCTCCTACTTCCCTAAAGTGTTTGAGGAGATAGTGTCCTTAAGTTCCCTGGAAACCATATGTAGCATGATCTCTCTCCCTACTTTTAGTAAAGAAGTAAAACAAAATTGTAAACAACACAGTGCTGATTTCTTTTATCTTCCATGTATTGTCCTCCCGGCATTGGTTAAGTGGTTATATGGTACTATTTATCTTTGCTCTGTTGAAGATAACCAAGTGCCTTAGATGCATCACTTCTTTCTGCATAGCCCTAGTAATATTTCCCTTCTAGCTCTGACTGTCCATCTTCCAAAACCCAGTCCTACTTCATGTGGAAAGGATTACTTTCTACAGCAATTAAGCAGACTCTTTATCTCTGTCTCTCTTCAGAATACTGAGGGCTGAATCATCCCTTACACTGGGGATAAAAATAATTATGGAAGGGCTAGGAAGCTCCATGAGTTTCAACTTGCAGAGTTTCTGTTGGGTTTGCCCATCAAGGGGCGGGGGAGGGAGGACAGGGTGTGGTTTTACCCGTAAGCTAAAAATACAAAAGGCAAACAGTGGTTCCAATAAGTGTAAACTACACATAGTACCTGGTGTTATTATTCGTATTGGTTTACAACCAGCCTTTCATGAGGACATGATAGTGATGACTTCACTTCACCCATCACTAATACCGTGGGAATTGGTAACCATTTTACTGATGGCAGAGATAATTTGAGTCCAGGCAGAAATGAGAAATTACTTATCCAGCTAAAAAAATAAAATGGTGTTCCTGGTACTTCAGGACAAGATTAAAGCCTGGAATTGGAATCAAATCTTTGTGGTCAGAGGGAACCTGGACACAGCAATGACTGAAAGGCAAAGAAGCAGACAGCAGGGCAGAGCAGGTGCCAACCAGCCTGCTGGGTTAGGCTGGGCTACAGACTTGGCACCAACATCAAGGGCTCAGGAGTAGGAGGAAGACGAAAGTCCAAACGTGGGGTGGGGGCTCTCAGGAGGAGTCTGAGAATCTGTCTACAGATGGGAGAGAAGGCTGAGATGGAGAGACCGCCTGGGGGTGGAGACGGCAGCTGAGGGAGTTGTGTCCATTTGGGGAACAAATTGCCCTGCAGTCTCCAGAAATTAGGGAGAGCATTTTGAACTCTGGCAATTAATCCTTGGGAATGTGCTGCTACCTTGATGTTAATTCCCTTGCCTGGATTTTATAGATAATGACATATTTATCTCCTTTTTTTTTTTTAAACACTGTGTAAAAAGTTTTTGAAAATTACAACGTTACAACACACTAGGACATAGGAAATAGCAGACTGACTTGCATAAACCATATAGAAAAAGGCAAAACCAGAACACAAACAAAAAACAAGATCACAGTTGTAACTTTAAGAAATTCATGAAATTGTACAATTTTTTTTTACTAGCTAATTCTAAGTTTCAACAGTCCCATACTTCCCCTATACAGTGTTTTTCTGAAACATATTTTATGGATCTAACAATATTACAGAGAAAACAGCAAGAGTATTAAGTTATTTTACATATTGTTTATAAGAAGTCTTCCTTCCGTATGGAACCATATAATTAAACTCGTCTCACTGTGACAGACCTACTTTTTTTTTTAAATATTAATTTCTGTCTCTTCAATTAGTCCATACTGTTGTCATCATAATGATCTTTCCAGGAGACCTGGTCTTCAGACTCTGTCACCTCCCTTTTTATAGTATCTGAGTCACTTCACATCTTACTAGTTTCATCTCATGTTCATTTTTCTTGTGATTGTTTTTTAAGGTTGCAAGCCACACAGTCTCTGCTTATGTGCTGAATTAATTCCTTTTCACACTTACTCATTACAGTTTTCCCTGCTCTGCTGATGATTCCAGCTTTTATCTCTAGATCCCTTTTCTTCTCTCCATACAAACGCTTCCATCATTTCTTCCACTCAACACTTAATCTTAGAGCTCTCACAACATAACTTTGTCAGTCTTCTCCCTTTGTCTCTTTCAGATTCCTCCAAATTTCCCATTCTTGCATTATCATCTGCAGCACAGTTTTATTTTCACAATAAAAAATAATACATCTTATGCCATGAGAGTATATAGGACAAGTAACCGCAGGACAGTATATAACATGGAGCCGTGATCTTTCCTTCTCTTTTCCTACCTTGAAATGCAATATAGTCATATTTGACATTCAAGTCCATTGAACAGATGGTAACGTCTTCAGAGTAAATACAGAATATTATTTTTTCTAGGATACTTTAGCTCACTACAGAAGAAACAACAATAATGCATTGCATACAGATATTTTATGTGAACTGATCATTATAAACCTAAAAATAATTTGTTGTCATGTGATGTTGACAGAAAAAAAAAAAAGATAGATAACCTTCAAAGTCCTAATGTTTTGGAAATATGCTCTTTTAAATTAATAAATGTAAGTTAAAAAGAAAAACATGGAGTGATTGGAAAAAGTTATGTTAGTAATCATCTGCTTATTCAGATTTATTAAGGAGGTCGTGTGTCCTTTTTCACATACATTTTGAAAGCCACATGTTGTTAGAGGACAAAACAAATAAGATGCAACACCCTTTATAAAACAATGTGAAAATGTAAGCCATCTGCAACAAGGAGAGGAAAAATTCAGAAAGCAAACAAATTAATTTAACAAAATTAATTTAAAAGAAAAGATGCTTCAGAGAGGCTTAGAAGGCTGATATACCAACAAAAATAAAGAAATATAAAGTAAATATGCTAGCATGCTAGGCTCCAAAGTCTTTTAGGGTATGGAAGTGAAAAAGGGTATGACATTTCCAAAGTCTTGGTTTTAGCCATATTACTTACATAGAGAAAGGCTGGGATATCCATACGGTGAAGACAGTAGTCATTTGCCATAGAATTTTTTCTATAGCAGAATACTTTAAATATTAGGAAAAAAAATCTTTAAGTAAAATAAAAGTTATGAGTAAAATCTAGACACTGTGAGCCAGTGCTTATATGCATAGACAATTTGATCTGATTCTTATAATATTTTATAGCAGTCTATTAATATTGGTAATTGTGTTGTATTTCCTTCTTCTGAATTTATATGTTTTGCTTTTAACAGAAGATTTAATTCAAATAGTAATTCCAGAATATATACTACCTTTATATTTAAAACCGTGAAAAAATTTTTACACCTACTGTGCCAGTATTTTTGCAGTTTGTTGAAAGATAAAATGTATGTAGAATACGTCAGCCAATGGTTGTGGTTTGGATAAATATGTCATATGAAAGTGTTCTTTTTTCCAAATAAAATGTGTTTTGGATTTTGGTTATGGAATAATAGATACGATAAATGGCACCTATGTTTAGCTAGTAGCTGCATTCATTCCAGAACTTTTTTTTGATAAAAAGATATATATTTCTGATTGCTTTTTTATGCTGTTGTTGTAAATGGATGTGAAAAGGAGTTTCAGTATTTGTATATACGTAAATTGTAAAGAGGCTTTTTTTGATGAACTTTTTTGAACTTAATTCCTGCTAAAAAAGATGCGATGGAAAAAGTAATTTCATCCTACGTAAAAAAGGTAAGTAGCGCCTATCATCACTGTAAAGATGATTAGAACACTACATGAGTGAGACTTTCCTAAATGAAGTAAAATACATTTTAAAAGTTTAATAGAAGTCAAGTATAGGAAGAATAAAAATATAAACATTAGCAACACTGATATCGCTAATAACAATTATGCACTCCTTTAAGAATGTTTCTTTTGCAATGAGTTTCTTCTATATATGCACTTGAGAAATACATTAAGGAGTGCTATTATCATCAATGAACAGAATAAAAGCAAAGGAATTAATCTCAGATCTTTGATTGAGGTCTCAATTGACCAGTCTAAGTTAATGTTTTAATCAGAATAGCAAGGTACTGCTGCCGATCCCGCCAAAGAAAGGATTTCCCATAAAAGAACCAGACATAATAAAAGAAAATTACTTTAAATTACCCTGATCTTCCCTCTGACTCATTCTGAGATGCCTTCTAACAAGCCAGGACAAATCTGAAAGAAAAACCAAATAAATATTTGTTGTCAGGTTTAATATCTGGTAGATATTATTTCTAAAGAAACCAAGTTATTTAAGTCATATAAAGTCCAATGTAATTCTCTGAAGAAAATAAGTTTAAGGTAAGTGCATGTAAAAGTAATGATGTAAAATAAAATTAATCAAGGACAATTTAATAATGAGAATTACAGGGCCACATTAAAAAGTGGACCATCAAAATATCTTGGTAATTGCTAAGAATGTAATCCCTTTGATTTAAGAAAGGAACTCATCTTCTGATCTAATCATTTCTCTTAAAGAACTGTATCTTCCTTGTTGTTGAAAACTAAAGCTTGTTAGCTATCACTCACATTTTAGATTTGTAGTCAGGCTTTTTTTAAATAAGTAAAATGACATGTACTGCTAAAATATGCTACTGGGTATGTGTTAGCCTTACCCAGAGAATCAAAATTTAAAAAAAAAAAAAAAAAAAAAAAAGTTTTCAGAATTTAAAGATCTACAATATTAAAATGTAACCCTGTAGATACATGCTTGTGCTCCCTTGATGTAAATATCCGGCTTTTAAAATGAAGAAGAGCATGATATTAAAAGAATAATTCTAGTTCTTGTTTTTGTTGTTTAGTTTTTATGTATTTTATGACTAGACTTTTAGGCAATCATTTTGGTTTATTCATGAAGAAAAATATATAGAAATTGGACATAAGAAGAATATAGTCTTTTGTTTTGTTTTGTTTTTAAGTAAACTTTCTAGTTTTGGAATAACTTCTTGATCCACCTGGCATTTTCCCTTAAAAATTTCAACAACAAATGTCTCTCAATGCTAGGATTGATGAAATTAGCTTAACAGCTGAGAACAGCATATTACCCAGTCATTAGGGTCTTTTTGTACCTGAGGCAGTGAAAAAGACATGGGAACAAATCTTGGGGAAACAAATCATGGGAACAAATAAGGAAAAAAAGGGGGGATTCAGGAATGAGACATGACATACAGCTAAAAGGCTCTACAATCTCCACTCACAATTCTCAGCCTTTCTCAGATCTTTCAAGGGAAACCTATTATAAGCACAGTTTAATTGGCTAAGGAGAGTGTTAGGCTATTGGGCCAGTACAGACTTACTCTAATAAACAGTGTGCTTAAAGAGGTCAGCTCCCCCAGTGATGTCTTGAGAAGAGATACTGACTCTGCATTTTTAAGAAGCCATTTATTCATATGGAAGCTGATTAAACCAGCCAGGCATTGTGTGTCCTCTGCCTCTGGTAAGGATGGCAATAGGTTTATAATAAATGCATAATATTTATGGAACTATATGAATATTCAGAAGCTAAGGTGTGTAAATTCTGACTATCTTTTGTAACTGCTTACAAGCTGTAGAATTCTAAGGTTTGTCAGCATTTCTATTTCACTGGCTTGGTAAAGCACAACACTAGAAATCCTCCCAGCTGTTTTTAGGTTATAAATTTTTTTGAACTATTAAATTAAGATGATGGATGTTGTGGATGTCCACCTATACACATATTTGCACACAGATTTTATGTATATATTTATATACTGAGTGATATGTTTACTAATGATTTTGATGCAACCCACCACAAAATTCCTTTGAAATTCACCAGTTTTCTCTGAGATGTAAGATGCAATATGCAATGGGACAGCTGAACTGCCATCAAGTGCTTTCAAGAGCCAATAAATACAGTTGTGCTATTCTCAGGTATTCCTGCTGGAACACATTTCTGTCTTCAGCATCATGGTCTCTTAAGCCCTTTTTACTTTGGTATTCATAAACTGAATTTTCCAGTCATGGGGGATGAGGTGACAATTCACTCCTTGATGAAGAGAGTGAGGCCCATCATACTAGTGATCCAGGGAAAGCAGGTAAGGCCGGGGAGCAGAGGCTAGGCTCGCCAGTGCAGACAAGCTGCCCTCAGACAAAATTCATTTCTCCTTCTGTGAAGGAAAAATAAGACTCTAGTATCCACAACTGCTCAGCTATAGTGGGGCAAAGAGGGAAACCAAAGTGCCCTTTTGTCTCCTTGAGTTCTGCAAGAAGGTTGCCTTGGAGCCATCGAGCTCAGACTTCAGCCAGGGCCTTTGGTGCAAGAAGGCTGTGCTGCTGCTTGGTCTGCTGGCAATCAGGGAATGCTGTGTGTGGCATGGTAACATCTCTTTAAGCACTAGGGGGGCTTAACTGATGAAAATGCAGTCATTAGGCTGTTTAGGCAGGATTAAGCAGCAGCTGACAAGGAAATTGGAGGTTCTACCTTTGGGAGCCAAGCAGAGCAGCGAGGGGTCTGGATGATTTTGTGGTTCTAGCCCTTGGGGCCTGTCTAAAGTTGCTATTCTATTAATTATGCAGTTTTTTTATTTCTACAGGTATACAGAAGATGAGAGAGTTTGGCATTTTCTTGCCTGCTCTGCCAGCATTTATTCTTTGACAAGACCAGCCTTGTGTAAACAGTCTGAGCCCAATGGTATTTGCTTAACATTTTAATTGGGAAATATTTTAAAGGGAGGGAGCTCGAGGTGTCCTTTGTTTTCTGCCTGGTGGTTTCCCATGTTTCTCATGAAAGGGAACAGACTCAGCTCTTTTGTCTATTCTCTGTTTTCTCCTTGTGCTAGCATATTAATAGACATCAGAAGGCGCTTAGCTATTTGTAGCAATCCACCACACGGCCATCTTTGTGGTGAGAGCAGGCCTGCTGCCTCTTGCTCTAATCACACCATCACTGTGAGAGACATTGCTAGCACAGACTGTTATGTTACCTGCTAATCTGTCATTTTGTTAACAGCTGGCAGTTATTTGGGTAGATTTATCTTCCAGTTGTCAGCAAAACATTGAGAATCACATGCTACCCCTCCAGAAAACTGGGTGTAATGCCAGGTTTTCTTCTGACACATGATTTCCATCTTGATCCGAAGGGTTAAATTCTTTGTAAGGGGGCAACCTGAGGTGGATGGGAATTCCATTCTCCAGGAGGAGATGGGAGGGTTGTTGCTGAGGCAGCTGGGCCTGGGGCCACCTCTGGGATATCCTTGGCACATCTCCCAGCACCAACCCCAATGTCCAGCTGCGCCCCACTTAGCCCCACGTCTACCACTGGGCCATGGGAGAAGCTCCCACTGGGCACAACTTATATGAGCTGTTGGCTACAGACAGCAGAGAGGACAGTGTGAGGCGGCTGGTGCACAGCTAATTGGGCCAGGCTGCTGGAGCTGCCAGCTGGCCAGTGGACACCTACTGCGCTAGAGCTGCCGCGAGGTTAGCTCCCCAGGCACCAAGCATGTGTTTTGTAGGAGACTCGGCTGGGATTTCCTAAGAACTTGGCAGATCTGTGCTTGAAGTGAATGTCATGTTCGGTCAGAGCACTGCTCCGCAGCACCAGAACTGCTCCTGTTTTCTCACGTGCAGCTGTCCTTGAAGGGACTGCAAAACTGGCAGGTAGAGCCCCCCCAGTTTGGGCCAGCACATGAGAATGGCAAAGACGTGGCCTCTCGCTACTCATATGTTTGCAAATGTTTTTTTTCTTTATCTTAAGTAGAACAATTATATTCTTTGGATATCTTTATTGCTTCTGATAAGAAAGATTATGTTTTCATGTACAGCGCGTTGCAAGTGTTTTACGATACACAGGATTTTACAAAACTCTCAGAACTAAAACCTGTGGGAAAAGTTCCTCAGCAGATAAAGTTGCACTGAAATCAGCTGGGAATCCACCCCTCTATCTTTATAGCCCAGTCTCTCGGTGCTTTTATAGCTCCCTGAGCCTGACTAAAGGTCAAACACGCTCAGCTAAGGTGAAGCTTTGACTTCCAAAAGATAACCAATAACTGTCAGAAGAAATTCTCTAGGAGCTAAAAATTCAACTGAATTAAATCAGTACAAATGGAATTTTAAGACTTATAGTTACTGCAGATACCTTTCTTTAATCATTAGGAAGAGAAGTCTCAGGAATAATGTTCTTTGAAGAAAAGAAACAGATTCTGAAAGGATTTTATAGATGCATTTTTCTAAACTTCTTTATTTTGATTTGTGATGGAAAATTTAGGACTAGCTCATGATAACTCTTTTGTTGCTCTGTGGAGAGCATCAGAAGTTTATTTTACCAATGTATCTTGCATATTAAGGAGCGATGGACTTGCTAATAGCAAAGATACTTTTTACATGAGAATTCATTGTGAAAGAATCATACACATTTGCATGCAAAGCTCTTTGCACCAGTAAATTTTGTAATTCTAAATCCTGATCCTCCAGTGCCTTGCAGTTTGAATGTTAAATTTCAGTGAAGTGTATGCAAAAAACAGTATGTAAGTTACTCCTCCTAGTGTAAAGAGAAGACTATATCTAACATCTTTAGCACTCATAAGTGCTCAGAAATGTGAAAGATATGAGATAACAAAGAATCAGGACTCTTAGTTCTGATATTCACCTTCCTTCATCTTGTTCGGAGCTATGCGTTTTGAAATCTCAAAGGGAAATCAAGCTTCATAACTCATCAACAGAAACTATATGAAGGCCCTATTTAAAGTTAAAGAGTTTTAAACTAAACATGTTCTTAAACATATTTAAAGTTAAATACATTCTTGAAGGCATCTTTGAATCCATAGTCAGAAAATAATGAGACTCAATTATTAAAATAGAACTCTTTATATTTTAAATAATTGTGTCTCATCATTTCTTGAGTATGGCTTCAATGACGTACTTGAAAAGTTGTTAGTTTTTGAGAGGCCTACTGGAAAGGCATATGGAAACTCCCAAGTCTTTTTTCTCACGTTTAAATACCAATTGTCATTCTATTTAATGCTAAAACTTTAAATTCTTTTGAAAAATGGATAAATGAAATGTTTGGATGTTCTTTGTGGATTTTCTTATCTAATGTAGAGACTTACTAGTTCAGCATTATCTTTTTCTATTAAATGACCTAAATTGTCTCTCTTACTACAGCGTTGAGCTCCTGCAGAACTTTATGTATTTTCTGCTTAAAAAGTGAAGGTCATCATATTAAACTGACTCTTGCAAATCACTTTTTGGGAAGGTAACTTGAACAATACATAAGTTTATCCTCAGAGTGGAAAGATCCTCCCCACAGAACACTCAAATGTGGTATCCAGGTGCTTTGACATGTAAATGGAACACCACAGGCATTAAATAATTGGGTCAGATATCTTCAAGATCTTTATTCTTCTGTCAAATACAATTTAGATCAGATAATTTCTAAACTTAAAAGGTCTTGCTCCTGCTCCCATTAAAATCAAGAGCAAAATTCCCCATTGGTAACACTCTGGGCAGACCAAGGCCTAAAGACATTTTTTCTGTTTCATTATTTCGTCTTCTCTCAAGCTTCTTTGAATGGATAATAGTTTAAAATTTGCTGATTGATTCTTGAATTTAGTACTATCTGATTCCTTTAATCTCATCTTTCCCTTCACTGACACATTTTGCTGCAGACCCTGCAAATTCCAAAAGAAGCAACTGATCCACTCCATCCTATGGCTTATTGGTCAAAATTAGCAAGGCCTGTGGATAAATCAAAGACAAGATCACAGTGTCATACATGCTTATAGAGATCACGGCCCTGCAAGCACATGATAATGACTTTGTGTATACAGCAATTTCACTGACTTTGGAGCTTTGATGCTACAATTTACTTCATGTACTTGGAGCCACTTTGAATATATTGGGTTTCCTCACAAGTCCGTGAATAATAAGGATTGGGGCATAAGATGACTTCTTAAGGAGTAATAAATCAGTGGCATTAAGTATGAGAAGTTTGCTCTTTGCAAAACTCCTTTGAAGTGTAAATGCTTGGGCATCACTTTGTTATTAGCCTGTTTTGTTCTCTCAGGCTCAGCTGTTGTGATAACGTTGAGTTTCAGTAGAAT
>JAVCKT010026057.1:5257-34425 GCA_032273925.1 Rhynchotus rufescens
CCCAAAACAAAACTCCTGCTGCAGCAGCATCTGTTTCCAGGTAGCCCAGCCACTGCTGGCTGGCTGTCATGTTCACAAAGCTTAGAGCAGGGTCTGGGAGACCTTGCAAGTGACCCAAGCTACTGCTCTCCCTGCTGAACAGGGCAATAGAAGGGGGGGTCCCAGGGCAGGGCACTCCCTGGACACCCAGATTTCCTTTGCAGGAGGTTTGTGAACCAGTCACTTGGTCTGTACCCCAGGAAAAGGAGCCCTGAAAGGGGGTGTTTCTGTGTGGGCTGCTGAAGGTCTCAGGGAGTGGAGGATGGGGAACAGGGACTGGGAAGGACTAGAGAGCAGTGCTGGGAAAGGTCAGACACAGCCAGCGAGGGAGGTACCGAACCGATCCTCTGCTGAGCGTGTCCCGAGACTGAACTCAAGCAGAACAGCCCAGCGCAGGTTCCAGGATTTTCCTTCCCCACTACCACTGGACTGTGGATAATCCTCTGTTAATCCTATCCCTGCTGGCCTCCCTTGCACCACTCCATCAGCTGGGGCTGCTTTCCCTGCTTGCTGGCTGTGCCACGGCTAAGTCAGCAGACGCAGGACTGTGCGCTCAGCTTCTCTTGTGCACTTTGAACCCTCTTCTCTTCCTTGCTGCTGGCCCCAAGCAGTGACCTCTCGTATCTGCATCTCCCCAGAGTCCTGTTAGCCCATGCACTGAAGCTCTCAGCCTTGGAAAGGGGCCAGGCCCGGGTCAGGGAGAGGGCTCCCGGGTGCCCCGGCACGCCGCGTGTCTGGGGATGGAGCCAGCGGCCCCTGTGCCCCGTGTGCCCGCTGTGTTTGACCCTGGGAGGTGGGTCAGTGCTTGGCATTGCTGTGTGTGCCATCCTGCCGGGGTGAGCTGGCTGCTGCGGCCAGAACCCAGCTCCTTCTGCACTTTTTGAGGGGATTTGTAAGGAATCAGGGCAATTTGCTCTGACAAGCTGCCTATTTGTCCCAGTAAGGTCTGTGTGGGTCCTCCGGCCACCGCTGCTTGCCAACGCTCTCTTTTCTCTTCCAGAAAAGCTTAAATGAAACGTTTGGTGCTGACAGATACTCCGAAGCCAGGAAAGAAGTGCTGACCAACATGTTCTCCAGGCCCATGCAGGTAAGGATGGCACCGTGCATCTGGTTGGAGCTCCCTGCTATGTCCCATCTCCCCGCAAGGCTCCCTCTGCATTTCTGTAGCAGTTATTGCAAAAAGGGAAGGTAAATCAACACTGAACGTGCTATTTATTGTAGGGCTCCCAGCAGCTCCCAGCCAATGTTCCAACCCCATGCTGAAGTCCCAAGGTAGCAGAGCTTTTCTGGATGAGTTGTCCCATCCCAAACCTATAAGCAATTGAAGCATTTCACACTTGAAGAGGATGTGTTGGCAGACCCTGCTGTACAAGTAGCTGGTGACAGACTCCAGGGCTCTTGTTCGTGCCAGCTCCTCAAGTCATAGTATCCAAACTAGCTTCTTGTGCAGAGAAGGACTAAGGAGTCTGGATGATGCAGGCTGATCATAACATACAGTCCGGCCCTCGGGCTTGTGCTCTTAAGCAGGGATGCTCTGCAAACTCTTGGTTTCTCTCCAGGCCAAGGAAAACCTTCTGTAAAAGTCTCTGTGATGGAGTCTTGTGCTGCTTGCACTGATTGCTGTGCTTGGTGTGTCTGCAGCTCGGGACACTTATCTGGGTGCTTATCAACATCAAAAATAGATCTTATGAAACATCTGTGTTTCTACATTTGCATTGGGGCACAAGACAGCCTCTTCTGAGGGAAATTCTACCCCACAGGGAGAAGGAGCACGTTCCTGAAATGGTCTCTCTGCTGTGGCCTGCTTATCGCTGCAGGAATGAATTATCTTCCTAACATCGCTCATTTGACTGTCACTCTTCTAATTAGCTCATTTGCTCCATTTACTCATTAGCAGTTGCCTGAAGTCCTGCTGTACTTTCATGGCTTAATGCTTGCTTGCAAGTGGATTTGGGGACCAAAGCCGTGTGGCAAAATGTGTTCTGCTCAATAGTGCTGCTGTCCAAAGAGCAGGCAGCGTGTTGTGGAGAGGGCTGTGCTGCCCCACCTCCTGTGTTTGGCTTGTCCTGGTCCTTTCTGTCTCATCCTCCTCGTCTGAAAGAAGAAGCTGACAGGCAAATGCAGAGGTGAGATCCCATCATCAGAAGGTCAAGGTGCTCTTGTGTACAGGTGTGCAGTCCAGTCCTGCCTGGCAAACCTCCTGCCTTTGTACACTCAGCTTTGCAACCTGCAGACGTTGTAAGCCCAGTTCAGCACCAAGCCCTTGTCAACAGCCTGTCTCTAAGTGGCAAGTGTCTTTCCCTTCTGCATTTCCTGGCACGTGCTGATATTTGTGATGGGATGCCCTTGTTGAGAATGGTGCAGGAAACAAAAGAAGTTGAATTCCGTCTTGATCCTAGGATGAATTATGCAATTGATCATTAGCTGAATCACTGCTTAGCTGGTAAATGAAATTTCAAACTTGCCCAAAGCCACCAGCCAGGTGAAAGTACACATCCTCCTGCCTTTAGGGTTGTTTTCCAGTGTGATCCAGCACATGGATGCAGCAGTGTGTCCATACAACCTACAGTTTGTCTGGAAGGACCACAGTGCTGCTGGGGTGAGAAACAACAGTGCTGTTCTCTGCACTGTGTCCACTGATCACACTCGCTGCGTGCTCCAACTACTAAATGCAGAGGATGGGTAGTACAACATCATCAATACCCCTAGGAAAGCACAGAGAGCTACCAAGTGGAAAGAGCTTTCCCGAGGAGGACGACTTTTTCCTGTCTGCCACTGGTCCCAGTACGGATAGAGCAGGTGGAGGGATCACCCGCTTCCAGAGCAGATGGAAGGATCACCCGCTCCGTGTCCCAGTCGGAGGCCAGGCCTGAGCACTGGCAGCTGCAGAGCAAGGCCGGCGCCAGACGGAGCTGCCGTGCGGGTGTCGAGGGCTCCCGCTCTGACAGATGGTGTCGAGAGACCATCTAGGCCCAGGGCGCTACCGAGCGACCCATATTCCTGCAGACACTGCAGGTCCCAGTGATAAACTTTGTGTTTCACGAACAAGGCTGCAGACACATCAGCCAAAACAGGCTGCCCTTAGCAGTGCTCACGTCAAGTGACCATCTTCCATCTTCTCTGTATTTTGGTGGTCAAGATATCAGCCTCCTGGAGGAGGAGGGAGCTGGGGAGCAACCAGTAATGTGTGTCTGCAGGAGCGCTTGGATTGCCCTGCCAGGAGTTCCGTAACAGATGAAGGAGCAGTGACATGCCATTTTTCAGGGGCTCGCTCACTCGGGGATTCAATCTGTCTGGAAGAGCAAAGTCGCCCCTGGTTGGCTGGGGGTAATTTATTTCCAGGCTCCTTGCAGTTCTCCCAGGGACTGCAGCAGTCAGACCCTGAGGATTTGAGACCATTTGTCAGAGGATGTTGTTAATGAGCAAACATCTGCCTTGTGTCAGGCTGGTGTCACTGGTGCTATTATGGTGGCAAGGGCAGGTGTCAGAAAGGTATCAAACAGGGCTCCTTGCACTATGCATCCTTGCCACAGCCCAAAGAAGCCCAAAGAAGTATTTTCACAATGACAGCCAAGCTGTTTCCAACCTCTGTGAGGGTCATGAGCTGCCAACAGGGCATCACAAAAGGGTCCTGGACCCAAAGCAGCCCAGGACCTTTGGCATCTTGGTAACTTGAAAGACGGGGGTTCGCCTTGTGCTGCACGAAGAGCCCTAAGCCCTTTCTTTATAAGGAACTTTCACTTATAAGGGACTTGGACCTAAGCTAGCCTTGCACCACCAGACTTCCATGCTCTGCTGTCAAGCCTGGATGCCTCCCTACCTGGCACCTGGCACCACAGGGACCTTCCTTCAGTGGCCAGGCATCGTCCCACCTATGAGCCTGACTTCAGTACCCTGAATATTGCCCATGCAATATTCCGCTTTTCAAAGCACAAGACACTCCTCCTGTCCCACACCAGAAACCCAGCACTGGGAGCTCAGCGTGTCCCCCCGCGCAGCCGCACAGAGCCTGGTTCAGTGGGAGCTGAGCTAATTGAGTGGAGATCGTGCTTTGTGGAGTCCATCAGAAACAATTTAGTCCTGGGCTGTGGAAATTGGCAGCCGTCAGAGCTCCTATCCCAGCTCTTGGGTCTCATAATAAGGCTGGGACCGACGCTGCTTTTTTTAACCTGCTCTGTTGACTTGCCCGGATCAGTGCGCTGCGGCTCAGCGGGAGCTGGCCCTGCCGCTGGGCTGCAGAGCGGAGCAGACAGCTGCCCGAAGCGTGGATCCCAAGGCAGCGCTGTAATCAGAGCCAGCTACTCCCGTTGTTTTTAAATCTTTTGCTCTTATTTTTAAATGGGTTCATTCACTCGCCGCGGCGCCGTGACCCCCGTGCAACCCGCTGACCTGCGCGCCCGCCCCTCCCCGCCTGCGCTCCGGCCCTGTTGTTTTCCCAGCCCCGAGGGCGGCTGTTTCACAGATGTAAAAATAAAGGCCATAACACGTGTGATAAGAGGGGCGGCCAAGCGAGGCTCCCTCCCGTTGTGTAGCTGGAGGTCCGGCCACGCCGCTGCCCAGCTGCCGCTGTGGAAGGAGGCGAGCGGGATCACAGCGGGGCTGGCTCCTCCACGGAGGGACACGGGTCCCGGCCACCAGTGCTCTGCACCCTGCGGGGATGGGTGTGTGGAGCCTGTGGCTCCACATGAGTCTGGCACAGGAGCTGCTCGTTGGGAGAGCATCCGCTGTCGGATCGTGGCTGCTGCAGCACTTACCTTGCGTCTGTGCAGCTCAACGGGGCAGTGGGTGAAGGACCTTTATCCACTTGGCTTGGAGCAGCTGAATCCCCCGTCTCGCAGGCACAGGTCCCTCGTGCAGACACCTGCCACCAGCCCTTCATCTTCCTCCTTCAGAAAAGTTTGGCAGGAAAGCCCAGCTGGGAGCCTAAGGATGAGCTGATGGGTCTGGTGGGACTGATGGGTCATCAGCAATGCAGGGCCAGCATCTCTGAGGACAGAAACAGATCCATGTCATCACTCAAGGATAGAAGGACATGTTCTCTGCAGCACTGTAAAATTCCCTTGGCTTTCACTGCCCGGCAGAGCTGCTGCACACGAGGGCGCAGGAAGGTTTGCGTCCGTGCTCACACCCTTCCCTTGCTTCCCACCGCTTCCAGATGGCTCTGTACTTCTGCACCGGAGTCCTGGAGGACGAGACCCTCTTCCGCCACTACGCCCTCAACGTGCCCTTCTACACACACTTCACGTCGCCCATCCGCCGCTACGCGGATATTGTCGTGCACCGGCTGCTCTCGGCCTCGCTCGGTGAGTGCCGCGGGGCCACGCGCCCGGCTCCCGGCGCCGCCTGGCACCTCTGGGCACCGAGAGGGGCCACGGTTCTGCCTGCGGACTCCTGGCCTCCTGCCTTGCCTGCCATGGGAGACCTGGAGTCTGCTTCCCACTTGGGCAGCTCCCTCACGTGGTGGTGCCCTTGACCTGGCAGCGGGACAGCGCGGAGCTGAGGGCGCAGCTCCAGGCTGCTATGGAGCGTGGCTGCAGTGAGAGTGAGGATGGGCCCTCACCACTGCTTTTCTCCCTCCCAGGCACCAGCGCTCCCATCAAGATGGAGAAGGAGGCCGTCCAGCTGCAGGCAGACCACTGCAACGACCGCAAGATGGCTTCCAAGAGGGTGCAGGAGCTCAGCGCCGACCTCTTCTTCGCTGTCTTTGTCAGGGTGAGAGCTGGGAATTCCCCAGAGCATCTCCGGGCTTCCCCATGAAGGGCCAGCTGAGACGGGCCGTTCCCTGGGAACGTTGTCGCTGTGCTGAGATGGGGCCTCCCGGGGGGATGGCTGGATGTGGGGTGCTGCTGCAGTGACAGCGCTGTCTCTTGACAGGAGTGTGGTCCTCTGGAGTCGGAGGCCATGGTGATGGGTGTCCTGAACGAGGCCTTTGATGTCCTGGTGCTGAAGTTTGGAGTGCAGAAGCGCATTTACTGCAACGTAAGTGCCGCAGCCTCGCTGATTGCCTCACACTGCTTCCCTGGATCCAGGCGCAGCAAAGCTGGCAGCAGCCTGGGCTTTCGGAGCAGGGAACGGGTGGCCTGGGGTCCTCTGGGGGAGCCACAGCTGATCCTGAGCTGGGACAGCCACAGGGGTGGGAGCCAAGGGACAAGGTGAGGAAAGGGCAGCCTTGGAGAACAGAGCCCAGGCACAAACACCCCCGGTGGCTCTGCCTGGTGATCCTGCTGCCAACAGGGCACGAGATAACGGAGAGATCCGGAGCCGCCCAGTCTCTGAGACCAGGTTCTCCCTGCTCTGTTCTGTGGGTTATCTAATCCAGGAAAAGGAAATACAGGGAAGTTTGTGGGGACGGAGATCAGCATGGTCTAAAGCAAGGAAAGGGAGCACGACTGGTTTTCATTTCACTTAATCGCAGTCTTATCTAGGACTATGACTGCTCCACTGTAGGCTAGCACCTGCAGTTAGTGACAGCATCTTCTCTTAATAACCTGGCTATATGGCTGGCAATGACACCCTTACACAGGACATATAGCTTGATGGATGGGCAGTTTGTGTATCGCAGCAGCCCCTGATTTCCATGGCCAGCTCGCACCCACGGGCTGCAGCACCCTGGCTGGTGCAGCCCTGCAGATGACTTCATGCAATGCAAAAGCAAATGGAAGTGGGGTCGGTGGCATGGGAAGGTGTCACTGGGGCGCAGGACAAGGGGTGCAGGCTGTTCCCGACGTGCTCCCTGCCCGCAGGCGCTGCCCTTGGTGGGCTTCCAGTTCCAGAAGGTGGGGAGGAAGCCGGAGCTGACGCTCATGTGGGAGCCCGAGAGGCCAGAGCAGGAGGCTGTGTCCCAGGTAAGGATGCTCACAGCAGCAGGAGCAGGACTGGGGGCTGTTTCCCACACAGGGATCCACAGAGCTGCATCGGGGAGGCCTGGTCACCTCCCAGGCTGGGGGTCCTGCCATTCCTTTCCAAGCAGCCCGGCCTCGGCCTTTCCTCTCCCAGCAGGGCCTGTCCCCAGCCCTGCTCCATGCCCTGGCTGGCCTGTGCCCGACCCCGCCGTGGCCTTCAGACTCTGCCCTGCCTGCCCTGAGCACTGCCTCCCCATTTAGTTTCCTTCATGAATTTAATTAACATGCTGTTTACTTCCCTCTTCCAGATCATCAATTAAGATGTTAAATAAAATCAGGCCTACGGCGGCTCCTGTCTAGGCCCTTCCCCCTATTCTGGCGTTTCTTTCCCCATCTGTGGCACCGGTTTTCCATCAGATTTCCACCCATGTGACAGGGCAATTGCCCAATTAGAAGGAATTTTTTAAGTCAGACTTCCTGAGTTGTGGTGTCAAATGGTTTAGCATCATCTAGATATCTTTCTCTTGTGTCTCTGTCATCTATTAACTCGGTAACTCAATCAAGGGAGCAATCACATTTATCTGACTTGATTAAGTGGTGCCTCTTTGCCAACTTCTGTCTGGTGTTGCTGTAAAATCACAGCTGTGTTGATTGCTGGTGATCTCTGCTTGGCTCCTGGCGGAGACAGGAGATTTCAGTCCCAATCTCTTCCTGCACAGATCTGTGCTCTGGGTGGCTCTGGGTATGAACCCAGTTTTGCCAGCCCAACAGAACCCCTCTTTGCTTCTGATTATGTCTGCAGGGCTCCCAGTGCAGAGCCAGGTGTCAGTCTGGCCAGCCCTGCAGGCTTCACACACAGGACTGGAAGGACATGAAAGGGATTCTCAATACAGGGTCAGGTTGACTCCTCCAGCTGATAGGACACGTGTCCTTCAAAATCCCTTCCTTTCCAAGGAAGATCTTGTAGGTGTGGAGGGGTCAAAGTCAGCAGAGCTGCTCAGCTGCTGGAAGTTTTCCTCCAGGATTGGCCTCCCTTTGGAGCTGAGCTTTCCTTTCTAATCTTGCTTGGCTCAGGGAGCCCTCTGGACACATCCCGAAGTGGCCTTGGTTCCTCCTCTCCTACAGGAGCAGGTATTACTTACACCCTAGCAGGGTCCCGCATGAAAAATGATGCCCCAGCGTGAGCAGGGCCCATTTTGGTTAAGTAAACACTTGGCGATGGAGGAAACTCCTCCACGCCTCCTAAGAAAACACTGGAGCCTTCTCCTGGGAGCACGCGCCGAGCCGTCCTCGGAGCCAGCGGAGCCCTGAGTCAATAAATCTCCAAGCCCGGGAGCAGGCAGGCCCTGGGAGAGCTGTGCTGAACCAGCGAGAAACGGCCCTGTGACATCCCGTGGTGCAGAGCAGCCCTTCTCCCCGCCTGGCTCCGCTCCCCGGTCTGGCCGAGCCCCGCCAGCAGCGGGAACATCTGGGAAGGCCGTTTGCGGAAAGCCGCGTGCCGTGCCGGGCTCCGGCTGCCTGGCCCCGCGGCGGGCGGCAGCGTGGGCTCCTGTCCCACACAGTCCCCCCATTCCCTGCCCCAGCTCCGGGGTGTTATTGGGATATTAGCGGTCGTTGCTCAGGGCTTGGGTATGAAGTGGATCTCGGAGGCGAAGGGTTTGATGTGGGATCGGGTAGTTCAGTGGAGGGATGAGGCAGGATCCTGCAGGAGAGCCATGGGGGAGGCCTGGTCCCCTTCTCACTGCCCCACGTCTGGGGGGCTTGCCCCAGTGCCACAGCCCCATGCGTGTGCTGAGCAGGCAGAGGGAAGGTGCAGCTGCAGAAGAAACGTGTTGGAGCTGACCAGCCCGGTATCTGTCACGATAGCAATCTGCAAAAGGACTTCCCCACAGTCTGCAAAAGGACTTCCCCACAGTCTGCTCGTCACCAGCCCCTTTGATTCTCTGAAGACTCAACGAGATTGTCCCGCTGTGAGTGGTTGACCTGGAGTGGCAGGAGCTGGATGAGCCGGGAAGGGCTGCGTGGCCCACCCTGCTCCGGCTCCGCGCCGGCTCCTCGTAGCATCCCTAGCAGATGTCCCACTGAGCAGCGCCGCAGAGCAAGGCTTGGGGACGCACTCCTAGGTAACACAGACAGCAAGAAGCTGATCCTGCATGTGCCAAGCCATGGCCCTGCACTGGTCCCCGTGGCCTCTTTGTGGCCGCAGAGTTTGGGTTTTAAAAGTAGACATTCCCAAAGGCAGCGGTGACACAGGCTGGCTGGGATGCGGCTGCCTGTGTGGTTGGAGACAATCCTGTGACCTCTGCAGAAGGGGCTGCCGTGGCCCCTCTTGGTGTCCCAGCCAGCCCGTTAACCACTGTGAGTGGAGCTGATCGATGCGCCAGGTTTCTAATCTGCACAATTGCATGCGTAGATTGATTCAGAGGGCAGGGGAGGCAGTGGCAGGCAGCAGTGCATTCCTGAGCAGGAGGAATTGATTTTCTGGAGTCTTTATTCCCTCGTGTCTCATCCAATATGCTCCCAACCCGGGTCCCCTCTCGCTACACAGTCAAGAGAGGTCATTACCTCATTGTGGGGATGCTGAGAAAATGCCTAAGATCATTTGGAAAACCCTTCTCAGTGCTGCTCTGCTTTGGCGCTTGGCCAAGGCACTTTATTAAGTGATGTTCTGCATTTTCTGGATAGAAGCGAGGCACAGACGGGCTTTAGGGCAGGCTGGGACCTAAACACAAGGGCACAGACACCCACACTCCTGTGCAAGAACAGATTGGGGCCTGGTCAAGCTGGTGTTAGTGGTTTGAGGGGCTCATTTGGTCACTCTGGGTTTCCTGGGTCTGCCCCACGCTGTTGCCCATGAAGATGCTGTGCAGGCAAACGGGGGCCGTGTCGGTGCAGAGCTGCTCAGCCCCAGCCCTCTGAGCTGCTCCATCCCTGCAGAGCGTTTGAGGCCCTCCTGTCCCCATGGCCCTTGCTCATCTCCTTGGGGGATGTTGCAGAAGCGGCCACAAAAGCCAGCGCGGCTCCAACCAAACCCTAGGCCGGTGCTAATGCAGAAACCCTCTTCTCTCTCCCCCGCTGAAGGTGATCACCATTTTCACGCTGGTGGAGGTCGTGCTGAAGTCGGAGGGTGCCCCGCTGAAATACAGCGCCGTGATGAAGAGACCGGGCTCGGAGAAGTGAGCGCGTCTGCCCCCCACCAGCTCCACTAGCAGTTTTGTTACCGGCCGCACGGACACCCACGGGGGACGGAGAGGACTGACAAGGGGCTCAGGGTTTTGGGTTTTAACCCCAAGGTATTTTATTTCTGCTTTGGATTTTAACTTGGCCTGTCGGACTGGGAGCAGGGCTCAGGGCCTGCACCTGCCCCCAGACAGAGCCTTTCTGCTCTCAGATACTTTTAGCTTTACGTTTTGGGGATTTTTTTTTAAGGCAGTGGGTGAACATCCCTTGTCACCTCGGGTGGCTGCGATGGGTGTCCCCGGGGAGCAGAGGGGCTGCCGTGCTCCGTGCCTGGCCCTCGCTCCTGGGGGGCTGGACGTGGCAGGAGGCCGAGGGGCTGTGCAAGAGGGGGCCGTGCTGGGTTGTGCATCATGTAATAAAAGCCGGGTCAGCAGCCACGTCGGGGACTGCGTGTGGGTTTTATTTGGTCTCCTCCATGTTCCCCGGCCAGGAATCCTAGCAATAACTCATCCCCCGGGCAGCCCCGTGCCTTGCCCTGCTTGCTGCTGCCCGGGCGGTTGTGCAACCACGCGGCGCCGCCCGCCTCCCCCCGGCCCCGTGGGGGTGGCGGATCAGGTAGACGTGTGGTGCTCCCGCTCCGCTCCAGCCGCTAATCCCGAGCTCTGCTCCTCCGCCGCGGCCTCGCGCTGTCTGCTCTGGCCGCTGGCGCCCTGGCCCCCAGCCCAGTCCCGCTCAGGGTCCCTCCTGCCGGAGCCGGGGCTGTGCCGGGCTCCGCGCCCGCCCCGAGCCTGCGCTCTGTTCCGACCCTCACGCACGGATCATGCCGGGACACCGAAAACACGCGCCACGTCCTCGTTTCCGTGCTCCGCTTGAGAGAGCAGGCGCCCAGCCCCTTCCCGGGACTGTTCCCACTGATGTCCCCATGTCCCCTGCCCGCCTGTCCCACACCAGCCCTCAGCCGGCTGCCACCAGGGCTGCTGGTCACCAGGGCCGCTGGTCACCAGGGCCACAGGCAGTGACCTGCAGCGTGGGCACACGGGCGAGAGACCAAGTCCTTCCCGCAGGCCAGACCAGCTCTCAGACTCCTCTCCCTTCTCCCTGGCTCAGAGCCTGCCCAGTGCAGTCAGGACCAGCCTGACCTGAGGTGACAGCACCTGGAAATGGGGTGTTGAGGAGCAGGGTGGGCTCTCCTGAAGGTGGGAGCATCCAGCCCCTTTTAGGGGCTCGGAGGACCTGGGGAGCTGTAGTCACATCCAGAAAGCCTGGCCCTTTGCAGGGTGCTTGGCCCTGCCGTGAGGATGTCCTGGGAGACACAGGCCTCGCTTGGTCAGCTCTGCAGAGCCAAGTGATGGTGAGCAAGGGCTGAGGGAGGGATTGACTCCTGGCACCAGGGCATGGACCCTTCAGGCCGTGCAGGGAAGGAGCACAGGGGGCCCGGCTCCGCTCTGGTTTGTTCCTGGTGGCACCGCAGGTACCTCTGCCCTTGGCAGTAATGGGGAACTGGCCAAACCAGACCGCCCTGCTCAGGAACAGGTTTTTGGCCCTGAGATGGATCTGGGCTATCCGCAACACGTTCCCCTAGAGTTAGTGACCTGGAAAAGCCCTTGTGGTCACTGGCAGGCCACCTGGCTGGTGCTGCTGACAGCATCCTTCCAGGTGTGGAAGCAATGGCGTGTGCTCCGTGTGCCACGGCCTGGCATTTCGGTGCTCAGCGTGGGACGTCACCTCCCTCAAACTTCAGACAAGGAAGAGAGGGTCAAACCAGCCGGCTCCTCCACGGGCTTCCTGCTCTTTGCTTGGTTTTGGTTGACCAGAGCTCTTCCTCACGGCCCAGAGCAGGTATTTTCCAACGTGGGATGAGAGCGGGTACCCCAGGAGAGGACATTCTGCCTCAAGGTGGCCTGTGGCAGGGGACACTGAGATGGTCCCAGCACCCTGGCAGGTTTGTGTGCAACTGTGTCCCCTGGGAGAGGGGACCTGAGGACATGGACACCAAAGGTGAGATATCCCCTTGCTGCCCATCAGCCAGTGTCCTTTGGAGTCAGGCACTTTATCTCTCCAGGGAAACAAGTCAAATCCAGCCGGGTCCAGCTCCTGGCCTCGGCGTGTCTGCAATAACAGCCCTTTGCCCTGCATCCTCCCCGCGTGCCTGGGGTCCCTGCAGAGGCAGCCTGGCCAGCACGGGAGCTGGGGGGAGCCAGGGACACCCCGAACAGCCTCAGGGCCCTGCCTGCCCCAGGGACGGGCTGGAGGTCCTGCAGCCCTGGCGACTGGGGCCAGTAAGGCCTGTGGACACTGGGAGGGCCCTGGGCAGGGCTGGGAGACAGTCCCTGAATGTTATCAGCCCCACGGTCTCGCCCACAGCGGGGCTCAGCCCTCCGGCGGGACAGGCAGGGCCATAAAGGGCTGCCCCTGGCCGGGGACGCCGGCGGCATTCCAGGAACATGGAGCGGCCGCTCTCCCCGAGGAGCTGCCTTCTCCTCTGCCTCCTCGCGCGGCTCTCGGCCGCAGCCTCAGGTGAGAGCTCCAAGGGGGACACAAGAGTGGGAGCCCCGGGAAGGGGAGCGCTGGGGCACCCTGTCACCTCCCCGGGGGGCTGCTCAGCAGGATGGGCCTGTCCTGCCCCACCGCAGGGCAAACACCAAGGGAGGACGAGGCCTCCTGGCCCGGGCAAGAGCCTCAGGGGGCTCCAGCCACTGAGCGGGGGGCTCAGCCCTGACTGTGCTCCATCCCAGCCATTCCCAGTCCCTGCAGGATCCCAGCAGTGCTGCTTGCCAGGTCCTTGGATGAACCGAATCAGCAGCCGTGGCTGGTCATGGTTTCCGTAGCACACTCGCTGCATGGGGCTGGCACCTGCGTGGCCGCTTCCCTCAGCAGAGGGGCGTCAGGCACTTCCCAAGCAGCCCTGCCTCAGTTTCCCCCTCTAGAGACAGGCATGGGACGACACTGTGGCTGACAAAGGCCAGGCTGATCCTCCAAATGGTTCCTGGTCCATCTGGAGCCCTAGAGAATGGGCCTAGGGTGTGCCCAGGGCCCTGGCAGTGCCTGCAGCACTGAGCTCAGCGTCGCGCTGCATCCCCTGCTCGCGTCCAGGTGCTGAGAAGACCACGGATTACTGGAATGAAGGGGCCAGGAGGAGGCTGGAGTTGGCCCTGGCTTTGCAGCCTGTGACCCAACGAGCCAAAAACATCATTCTCTTCATGGGTGATGGTGAGTCCCCCAGACCAGGGTCCTGCTGTGTCTCAAACACCCTCCTGGTGCCCAGACAGGAGCCAACACACAGAGCCAACCCAGAGATGGCTCTAGCAAGACGTCTGCAAAGCTGTGAACCACAGCAAGGTGCCAAACGCACCACCCAAGCCCGTGCCTCAGTTTCCCTGATGGAATGCTGGGGTGTTGGTGAGGCAAGGGGGGAGCCCCTCCAGGCAGCAAGGGGCGAGTTGGTCCCTGGAGTCCTTAAGGAGGACGGAACATGTCTGAGCCTTGGGGAGGGAAAAGGGGGGACTTTGCTCGATCCCCAGTTCCCCTACCACCTGCACCCTGAGGTCATGGGGCCTCCATCTGAAACCTACCTCCATTTCTCCTAATGCTTCTCCTCGACTGTCCCACTCTTTGGCCCTTGGCTCCATAGAGGGCCTCAGTGCCCAGGGCCATTGCTCAGCCCTTCTTGGAGGCTGGTAGCTCAGAGCAGCAGCAACGGCAACACCAGAACCCTGGGTGCTGGGTCAACCCAACTGTGTCCTGCAAGCCACCTGCAAGGTGTTCCCTGCCCGTCCTGAGCAGTCCCGGTCCTTTGCCACCTCACGGCTCTGCTGTGCCCACAGGCATGGGGCTGCCCACGGTCTCTGCAGCTCGGATCTACCAGGGGCAGCTTGCTGGTGGCTCAGGCGAGGACAACGTCCTGGCCATGGAGACCTTCCCCCACGTGGCCCTGGCCAAGGTGAGTGGGGCAGTGCCAGTGCTGGTGCCTGTGCTCTCCACTGCTCCAAACCTTCATCCCCGCTGGCTTGCAGACCTACAGCATCGACCGCCAGGTGCCTGACAGCGCTGGCACAGGCACTGCCTACCTGTGTGGGGTGAAGACCAATGCCAAGACCTTGGGGCTGAGCGGGGCCGCTGTCTACGGCAAATGCCACACCACTTTTGGCAATGAGGTGGACTCCATCCTGCACCGGGCGAGGCTGGCAGGTACGGGACCCTGGCTGCCCCCATCATCTCGGTGAGTCAGTTGGGATCTCTGCTCACGTGGCTGTAAACTCCAACTCACGTTGCAGGCAAGTCTGTGGGCATCGTGACCACCACGCGGGTGCAGCACGCGTCGCCCGGGGCCTCCTACGCCCACTCCGTCAGCCGGAGCTGGTATGCTGATGCCAACATGCCCAAGGAGGCACTGCGGGACGGCTGCAAGGACATTGCCTATCAGCTGGTGCACAACACGGACATCAACGTGAGCTGGGGAGTCGGGCAGGGGTCACCCCATGGGGGACGTGGGTGACCAAGGGGCTTGCAGAGGGGGTCGGTTGAGCTGCAAGGCTGGACCCCTTGGTGCTCCGACCTCCACGCAACGGCAGCATGGATCGAAGTCACCTTGGTCCCCTATCAGGTGATCCTGGGCGGCGGGCGGATGTACATGACGCCCAAGGAAACTCCAGATCCAGAGTACCCGGATGATCCAGCACAGAGCGGCATCAGGAAGGACGGCCTCGATCTGATCTCCGAGTGGCTCAGCTCCAAGGAGGTACGTGGGCTGGGGCAGAGGGGAGCTGTCCCCGGGCACCACAGGGCTGGTATGAGCTATGAGCACCTTGTCTGTCCTTGCTGGCAGAGTGCACAGTACGTCTGGGACAAGAAGGGCCTGGATGCAGTCGATGATGACTCCGTGAGCCACCTCATGGGTGAGAACATCACTGCCTTCACCGTGGGCAATGATTCCTGCAGGACACAAGCCATCCCAGGTGCTGTGTCATGCTACCTACCACTGTCCCTTGCTCCACTCCTCCAGGCCTCTTTGAGCCCAAAGACATGAAGTATGAGCTGAACCGCAACACCTCCACAGACCCTTCCATCGTGGACATGACAGAGAAGGCCATTCGCATCCTCCGCAAGAACCCCAATGGCTTCTTCCTCTTTGTGGAAGTTGAGTAGCCCCAGGCAACCTCAAGTAGGGGCCGAGAAGGCAGGATGCAGGTTCTGGGTGGTGGGCAGGTGTCCAGGAGATGCAGGATGGGATGTGGGTCCCTGGGGGTGGGTGGGCGTCCCCAGGCCCCGGAGCAGCAGGCGAGGCTGTGACAGCCGCGTTGCCCATGCAGGTGGCAGGATCGATCACGGCCACCACAGCGGCCGGGCGAAGCAGGCGCTGATGGAGACCATCATGCTGGATCAAGCCGTGGCGCGCGCCGGCAAGCTCACGGACCCTTTGGACACCCTCACAGTGGTCACAGCCGATCACTCCCACGTCTTCAGCTTTGGGGGCAACACCCTGCGTGGCAACTCCATCTTTGGTGGGTCCTGGCAGGGGGCAGCCCGTCTCCCTGCTCTGGCAGCTCCATTTTGCCCCCACTGGAGGCTGGGCCAGATGTGGGTGCTGGGGAGAGGCACCTGGCTGGGACAAGGAGATGACTTGGCTTCTTTCCCACTCTGGTGCCAGGACTGGCCCCCAAGAAAGCCAAGGACAAGCGAGCCTACACCAGCATCCTCTACGGCAACGGGCCCGGCTACAGCGTCCGAGACGGGGGCCGCCCAGCCGCCAGCCTCCCCGCTGCAGGTAGGAGCTGAGGGAGGCAGAGGAGGCTGCAAGGCCGTGGGGAGGCCGGGGAGCTGCATCCCACAGCCCCCGGGCCACACCGGCTCCCAGGGTCACCGGGGCAGGAATTGGACCCCCAGGACCAAGGGAGCTGTTCCCTCGAGACAGTGTGGGGAGCACGCAGCCCCCCAGCCCTGTGTTTCTTGCCTCCCCTGCAGAGGACAAGGACTACCGGCAGCAGGCGGCCGTGCCCCTGGAGTCGGAGACCCACGGCGGCGAGGACGTGGCCGTGCTGGCCCAGGGCCCCATGGCGCACCTCTTCCACGGCGTGCAGGAGCAGCACTACATCGCGCACGTGCTGGCCTACGCCGCCTGCCTCGAGCCCTACGCCGCCGAGCCCGGCTGCCGCGCGTCCCGCAGGGCGTCCCACAGCCCCCGCTGCTCCCCACAGCCCCTGCTCGCCCTCCTGGCCCTCTGCGTGGCCTCCTACCTGGCAGGGGGCTAAGAGCAGCCGCCCCATCCCCAGCTGCAGGCTTGGTGGTCAGGTTCCCGCTGTGGGCAGCCTCAGGGAATGCAATAAAACTCAGGTCTCTCAACTTCATTGCCCTTACGAGAGTTGATATCACAGCTGTGGTATCTTAAGGACCCGTATGTGCCTTCCCTTTCTCTTGTTGGTCATGGCTCATGGGACCTGCCAGGATGCCTACAACCCTGCTGGCATCAGGATGGACCAGGAGATGAATGAAGGATGAGGAGAGGTCCTGTTCCCCCAACCTCAGCCTTGGATGTTGGGAGCTTCTCCACTGCAGGATGGTTGCCGGGAGCATGTTGGGCCTCAGGCTGCTGCACCAGGCTGGGACAGCCTAACACAAGGATTGGCATCATCCTGGCAAGGGCCAAGCAAAGGCTCTGAGTCTGCATGAATGGATTTTGTGCTTGGAAAGTGTGAGGCAGAGAATGAAGTTGCTTGGTGCGCAAGCGACCTCGCCAAGCAGCTCTCCTGACACTCTCGCTGTGCCAGGTCCAGCTCGCAGCATGCAAGGGATGTCCCCTCCTCACCTAGCTCTTGATGGATGATAGGAGCTGAATAGCCCTGCCAGGCACTGCCCATCCTCACAGCCCCTTGGCCTCAAATCTGCCCACCCATTTCCCGAACTATTAGCAAATTGATAACAAGGTGTCGGTAGCCCATCCCCATGGCCTTTGTGCTGGCTCCCCAGCCTGACGTCAGGCTATCAGGGACAGGCCTGGCCCCGCCACGCACCCCACTTATCTGAGTCCAAAGTCTCCCTGACTCCAGCCTCTTTTAGAGCTGGAGGCTCTGCCGGCTGCTCCGGGCACCCAGATACCACCATGCAGCGCCTGGCAGCTCTTGCGCTCTGCCTGGGCCTCTGGGCCGGGCTGGGCAGCACCATCATCCCAGGCAGGAACCGACCCCGGGAGCTGTCCCTGGAGAGGGGGAAAGGGGGCACCTGGCAGGGCATGAGCTGCTCTGGGAGGGAGCAGGGACCGCGCTGCTCCAAGAGGGTTAATGGGGGCTGTGTGCCGGGGCCATCCCTGCTTTTTCTGGGGACATCGGGCTTGTTTCTTGAAGGGATTAAGGATTTGGGGAGGGGTGTGAGGTGCTGGTAACCCCCTTGCCTTGGCTTTGGCCACTTGTTTCCTGTGGCTTTGCGCTCCCTGATGCACTTCCCTGGGGTGGAGGCAGGGGCCTGGGATGCGCTGGGACGCAGGTGCCCACACAGCGGGTGCTGGAGAGCCAGCTCTGAGCGGAGCTGCTTGCTCACAGTGGAAGAGGAGAGCCCGTCCTTCTGGAACAAGCAAGCAGCTGCAGCCATCGAAGCCTCCTTCCAGCTCCAACCCAATATGGTCCAAGCCAAAAACCTCATCATCTTCCTCGGGGACGGTGAGTGCTACCGGGCACCTCTTGTCGAGCCTGACCAGTGCCGCATGGAGCTGGGGCGCAGGGAGGGCTGCTGATCTGGAAGGCGACTCAGGACCACTCTCCTTGGGGCCAGGCTTTGGGGTCCCATCCATCACGGCCACCCGGATCCTCAATGCGCAGCTGCAGGGGAAGCTGGGCCCCGAGACACCTCTCTTCCTGGATTCCTTCCCCTACGTGGCTCTTTCCAAGGTAAATCCTCTGCCACGGGAAGGGGACCGATGTGGGGCTTTGCCCATGGGCATGGCATGAGGGAAGCGGAGCCATCTCCTGTGACCCTGTCAGACCTACACCGTGGACCGGCAAGTGCCCGACAGCGCGGGCACGGCCACCGCCTACCTCTGCGGCGTGAAGGGCAACTACAAGACCATCGGCGTGAGCGCCGCTGCCCGCTACCAGCAGTGCAACACCACGGCAGGCAACGAGGTGATCTCGGTGCTGGAGCGAGCCCGCAAAGCTGGTAACGGTGGGGACAGGGGAGGCCGGTGATGGGCAGGCTGCGAGCGGGCGTCGGGCTGATGCAGGCTGCGGTGGCAGGGAAGGCGGTGGGCATCGTGACCACGTCGCGGGTGCAGCATGCCTCGCCCTCGGGCACCTACGCGCACGTAGTGGACCGCAACTGGTACGCGGATGCCAGCATGCCCGCCGAGGCCCTGAGTCAGGGCTGCAAGGACATCGCCTGGCAGCTCGTGCACAACGTTGACATCAACGTGAGTGCCCGGCGGAGCCCCTCATGCCACCCCCGTCCTCCCGATGGGGTCCCCATGACGCTGGGCGGCTCGCCTCCCTCAGGTGATCATGGGGGGTGGACGCATCTACATGACTCCCACGGGAACGCCGGACCCTGAGTACCCCAACTACGCCAACACGAGCGGTGTGCGCCTGGACGGCGTCAACCTCATCGATGTGTGGCTGAAGGCCAGGCCGGTGGGTGAGACAATGCAATGGCCGTGCTGGTGGCCACCCCATTGCGGGGGCTTGGCACCCACTGACCACCCAGGCATTGCCCACAGGGTGCCCGCTATGTCTGGAACAGGACGGAGATGCTAGAGGCAGCCGAAGACCCACAAACGACTTATTTGATGGGTAACGATCCCCTCCAACTCCTCGCTGGCCCTGGTGCTCACCAGTGCTCAGTCATGTTGCTGAGCCTGTCCCCGCCGTGTCACCCCCTTCCTGCTGATCCCAGGGCTGTTTGAGCCAAGCGACATGAAGTATGAAGTGCAGCGCAATCCCCTCCTGGACCCCAAGCTCAGTGAGATGACGGAGGCCGCCATCAAGATCCTGAGCAGGAACCCCAATGGCTTCTACCTCTTTGTGGAAGGTACGTCAGGGCCAGTGGCACAAAGGTGGCCGAGAGCCAGGGGATACAGGGCAACGGGGTGGGAGGAGGTGTCAGGGTGACGCTGGTGCTCCCCATCCCATGGATGGCACCCATCTGCAGGCGGCAGGATCGACCATGGCCACCATGAGGGCGCAGCCCAGAAGGCGCTGACAGACGCAGTGGCATTTGACCAAGCCATCGAGCGGGCAAGTGCCCTCACGGATGAGTCGCAGACCCTCACCGTGGTCACCGCTGACCACTCGCACGTCTTCTCCTTCGGCGGCTACACGCTGCGTGGCACCTCCATCTTCGGTAGGCAGTGGGCTGGGTGCTCAGCACCATGTCACGGAGAGCATTTTTCCTCCCTTGGAAGCTGCATTTGGGACATCCAAGGCCTTCAAATGATGCTGAGAGCAGGGTTGGGCACTGCCTGCTCAGGCCATGTTGGCTGTGCCCAGCAATCTCATTTGGTGGCTTCTGGCCGATGGTCCCAATCTCTGTTTCCCAGGCCTGGCCCCCAGTAAAGCCACTGATGGGATGTACTACACATCCATCCTCTACGGCAACGGGCCCGGCTATCCAGGGACATCTGGAAGGAGCAACGTGAGCAGCAGCGAGGCCGGTGAGGGCACGGGAGCGGCGGCCGGTGGCTGGATGGCGCTGGGTGCCGGTGCCGCCCTCTCCTCACCCTCTGTTCTCTCTGAACCCCCTCAGAGCAGTTCGACTACAAGCAGCAGGCGGCCGTGCCCCTCAGCTCCGAGACCCACGGCGGCGAGGACGTGGCCATCCTGGCCAAGGGCCCCATGGCGCACCTCTTCCACGGCGTGCAGGAGCAGACCTACGTGGCCCACGCCATGGCCTACGCTGCCTGCATCGAGCCCTACACCTCGTGCCGCCAGCGCAGCGCGGCGGCCAGCGCCCACGCCGGCCCCGGGGCCCTGCTCCTGGCTCCGCTCCTCCTGCTGCGGCTCCTCTGCTAGCTCCGGAGCGCTGCTGGGCGGCAGCTCTTTGGAGCATCCCTGCTCCCCTGAGAGGAGCTTGGTGGTCAATAAAAGTGGCCTGTGATGACCAGCAGGAGAGATGTGGTTCAAGGCTCTTGCATGGATGGGGACACGTGCCATTTACACACGTCTCTCTGTCACATATGGCCAGATATGAGCCTGTCCCACCCCTTCACCCTGCTCACAGCACCCAGTCACAGCCCTGGCCACCCGTCCTGTACATCCAGTGCTTTATTGACCAGAAACAGCAGCGAAAAATACAGCGCGCGTCCATGTGCAAGTGCCAGGGCTCCCTGTGCTCCAGGCAGGCTGGCGTCACCCCTATCCAGAGCCCGATCCCGGGGAGGACGGATGCTCACAGACAGGATGGAGCTGGCCCGGGGTTTTCACCAGGGAGGAGAGAGAGGAAGAGGGCAGGCGGGGGCCTTTGGCACTGGCAGCCTCAAGGTGTCTGGATGAGGACTGTGAGTTTGAACCCGGGGCTGTGCTGGATGTTTTAGGGCCTGGAGAAGGCTCCAGGATGGGCGAATGGAAAAGGGTGTCTGGGGGGGTGTCCTTGCCACTGCTGCTCCATGGGGACCCCAGGGTGCAGCCCCCTTTGGCACGATGCTTGGGTACCGGGTATGAAGGGACGGACAGGAGCTGGATGACTCTGGAGTGGAGTTGGCACTAACCCAAGTGCTTCCGTCCAGCCTCTCCCGAGGGGGAGCAACCCCCTTCATCTCCCAGGGGTGCCCCCTTTGCCTGTGAAGCTGGAGGGGACGGGGAGGGGGGCGGGCGCAGGGTGGCACTTGGGCACGGGCAGCGGGAGGGGGTGCCAGCCTGACGGAGCTTCCTCCTCACCACACCGAGCACTTGCGAGCCGGGTTCATGGGCGAGTTCTTGGGGCAGTGGAAAACGCGGCCGAACTCCTCGAACTGCGAGACGCTGCCCAGGACCCTGGCGGGAGATGGGGGCCAGGGTCAGAGCTGGGCACCCCCTGTCCTGGCCCTGCTGCTGCCGGGACCCAGCCCTGGAGAGGATGTCCCCATCCCACTCCCTGCCCCTTACCCATCTGCTCACCTCCCCACTACCTCCCAAGCCCTCTGTGATGCCCACCCCAGGTTCAACCCTTTCCTGCTCTCCCCAGCACCCAGTTTGGGGCAATGTACCCCTCAGGCTCGCAGCAGCACGGGCTCTGCCCACAGCTCAGGTACCTGTAGTGCTCCGGGGCGTGCTTGTCCGTCAGCACCTGCAGGTAGATGGACTGGGATCGCCTCTTGATGCACCAGTTCTGCAGGGAAGAATGGTCCCCGGTGGGGGGCGAGGCACTGGGGGTGCCCCGTGGGGGACTGGGGCACTGATGCCCTGGTTGTGCTTGTTACTGTAGGGTCTCCTGCGAGCTCCGGGGCTGCAGGGGGGGTGGGAGAGCGTGGCGGGGGGCTCACCTGGGCGAAGGCGATGAAGAAGAGCTGGTCGTGGGTGTATTTGAGGTGGTGCAGGGGGTGCTCGGGGCCGTGCTCCCGCACCCACTTCTGGTAGGCCTGGGGAGCGAGGGCACAGCCTGGTTGGCACCCCACTCACTCCTGCCCCCCGCCCTGCCGTGCCCCCGACGTGGCAGCGGCTGCTGCCCTGTGACACCTCCGTGCCACCCCAGGGAGGGCACTTACATAGTAGGCGAGCTTGAGCCCCCCCATGTCGGCAATGTTCTCCCCCAGCGTGTGTTTGCCGTTCACCTGCCAGGAGAGGAGACACGGGGTGAGCAGAGATGGCCCCAGACAGGAATCTCCTCCTTCCACCATGCTGGCACCAAGACGGTGCCTCAGTTTCCCCTGGGACCCAAGGAACTTCCTAGCTGAGATGGGATGAATTGTTGGGCCTCAGAGCTGGGCGTGAGCACAGATCTCTCTGTGACAACCTGGCTCTAAGGACGGAGCAGCTCTCTGCAGTGGGAACCCCCAAAGTGGGGCAGCGTGTCCGGGCAGTGCCTGGCAGGAGAGATGGGGTCTCACCCGCTGGTTGTAGACGGTGAAGTTGTCGTAGAGGTTGACAATGCACTGGGCCTTCTTCAGGAACTTGCTGTATGACGCGTCTGTCCACCAGTGCACCAGGTTCCCATGTCGGTCGTACTGTCCCCCTGCCAAGACAGCCACCAGCCATGGGTCGTGCCAAGGGACCCTGGTGTCCTGTCACCCCCTCCTCCCACCCCAGGGCAGGGTGTACGGTCACTCACCCCAGTCGTCGTAGCCGTGGGTCAGCTCGTGCCCGATGATGGTGCCAATCCCACCATAGTTCAGAGATCTGTTGGCAGTGGGTAGAGCTGAGATAGCGAAGGGCACGAGGCTGGCCATACCCCAGGATGGTGACTGAGCCCCAGAATGGTCCGATATCCCCCTACACACCCACCCCATGACCCTGCCCCAGCCCCTACTCACTGCGGGAATTCGGGATCGTAGAGGGTCGGCTGCAGGATGCCGGCTGGGAACACTGGGGACACAGGAGAGCATTGCAGGGAGAGGGAACCCTGCCCTCTGGCACCCTACATCGTGCCCATGCCCCCTCCCTGCCCCATGGCTGAGGGGCTGAGCCCCACTGGCTGGGGGGCAGTTCCTTACCCATCTGGTTCTTGTTGGGCAGGTAGTAGGCGTTCAGGGCCTGGGGGGGCAGCAGCCACCTGCAAGGAGACACGAAGGTGCCGGGGTGCCAGGCACGCAGGGGTGCAGGAACACCATCCATTTGCATGGCTGGGGCGCTTGCACCGTGCCCTCCTGTGTGTGCCCCATGCGGTGCTGCCTGGCGAGCACTGGTGGGGCTGCCATGCCCGCCTTTGCCACCCACATCTCCCCGAGCGCAGCGATACCCACGCAGACTTGTCCACCTCCTGCCGGATCTTCTTCACCGAGAGCCTGATGCTGAAGGCGATGCTGTTCAGGATGTTCTTGAAATAGGTCTTCTCGTCCACCTCGAACTGTGGGGGCGCAGGGCACATCCATGGCATGGGGAGGACCCCTGTGTCCCCAAGCTCTTGCATGTGTCCCTCTGCTCCCAGGAGATTTGAGGACTGAAGGTGGGGTTGTGGCCATGGGCTGTGCATGGCACATGTGTATGTCCCGTGTCCCCAGGAGGGTCCATGCGCCATGGACACAGGCCTGTTCCCATGCCACCATCCTTCAAGGCAATGCCCTCATGAACTCCTGCATTTCTGCTGCCTCCCCAGGGTCTCTGTGCCACATAGGGTAGGGGCACCCCCAGCCCTGTGCTGAGGATGGAGATGAGCCCTGCATGCGGGGAAGGAAACCTTCGTTCAGAGCCTAGGACAACGTGGGCCACCCCTTGCCTCATACTCCTTGTCGATGGCCTCCGGTGTCAGCAGGAAATCGGGGTAGCCGATCATCACCATCATGTACTGGAGCTGCAGGGAGAGGGGGCGATTGCCTGGGACCCTTCAGCCCTTGTGCCCCAGTGCTGGGTGCAGGTGGGCAAGGGCAGGGGTAGATGCAAGGACCTCTGTGCCTCCTGCCCACGGCTGCTACCTTGGCCCTGGCCGCTCTGCGGGTCTCCTCATCCATCCAGTCCAGCTCATCCAGGCGCTGGTTCAGGATGTACTTGATGTCCTCCACCAGCTGCTGCACCTACGGCAGGACCCATGGCAAGTCACCGTGGGCATGGCCCATCTTCACCACCTGCCACTCCCATGCCAACAGCCAGGTCACTTCCATGGTGCCTCAAGGGGTCTGCTGGCATCACTGGAGGACATTGGCCTGAGGAAGCCACCCCCTAGTCCCAAGCATCCATGGTTCACCACCAAGGCAGTGGTCAGCTTGGTGAGGGACCACAGCTCCATGCCCCGGGGCAGCAGCACCTACCTTGGCCTTGCTGGCAGAGGAGAAGTACTCCTCGACGAAGAGGGCGCCCAGGGCCATGCCAAAGTGCTTATTGGCCTGGCTCAGGCAGATCTTGCCCCGCTCCAGCTGCTTCTCGTTGCCCTCCATCTCCTTGGAGAGCTCGTGGATGGCGTCACGGAAGGGTGTCGAGAGGTGCTCGCTCAGCACCACCACGATGCGCCACAGCATGTAGTTGTGCAGGATCCTGGCCAAGGGGGCAGGATCAGACCCCCTTGGCTTGGTACCTTGGCAGGCCTGTAAGCATCACTTGGGGATCATGTGGCATGGGGCACATCAGCCAGCACAGCTACATGGCGCTCTGCTGGGGGCTTATCTGGGGTCCCTAAGCCAGGCCTGGCCTCCCTGGGATGAGAGTGAGGAGGGGACCAGTCCCATTCCCCGCATCACCACCATATCTCTGCATTGCCCCCCTGTTGCCCTGCTGAGCAAGGTGGCCACCCACAACTCTCCCCACTCCATGGCCTGAAGCAGGGAGACCCCCAAATGCCAGGACAAAGCAGCCCAGTGCCAGTCTTGTGCTGAGGGTTGTCCCCAAGTCATGATGGGATCTGGACAACCCATCCACCTGGGGCACAGCCTGGCATCTGCCGAGGGGCACAGTGATGAGCCAGGGCACGGGGCTGTCATCACCCCCAGGCTGGTGTCAGTGTGGGGCAGCCGTGGCACACGGGGTGTCCGCCCTCGCCCCCCTCACCTGCTGGGAGTCACGCGGATGAGGTCGGACACCTTGTGCATGTAGTCGGTGGCCAGCAGCACCACCTCCTCGTCCTCCGAGAAGTTGTCGTGGAAGATGCGGTCCAGCAAGCGCTTCCACTTGAGCTGCCGGGCGGGCGAGGGGCAGTGTCAGCACAGAGATGGGGACGCTGCCCCAGGTCACCCCCAGCACCCCTTTTACCAGGAGCAAAGACCAGCCCTGGAGCAGAACCCAGCACTTAGGGAAGTGCAGGCTGGATTTCTGCCCTTCCTGGGCAGGCTGATGGGGGGTCACTGGGGCAGAGGGGCATTTCTGGGGGCACGGAGGCACTGGGTGGGAGTAGTGTTGGGTGTTGGTGGCTGTGGGGCAGTTTGGCAGCAGGGAGGGACCTGGGGGGTTCAAGGGCAGCTGTTGGGCATGGGGCAGGTGGGGGACGGGGGGTGCAGGAGTGCTCACGGTGGGAGTGATGCGCTGCAGCTCGCCCAGGGTCACTTTGTGGTACATGGTGCTGACGTCCCTCCGAACGTCGTCGTACTCCGACACGGTGATCTGCGCAGCGGGGGCACGGCCGTCACCACCGAGGGCCGGGGCAGGGCCAGCGCCTGGGCGGCCGACCCACATCTCTCCCGGCCCACTGCCCCATGGCCCCCCTGTGCTGCCAGTGGTGTCCCCAAAGTTAGGGCTGGGGTCCCCAAAGGCTGGACAAGGTGGTAACCTGTGAGCTGGTGTCCCTGAGGGCTGGTGTGGGGGTCCCCGAGGGCTGCTCACAGAGCTCCTAGTGGCTTTGACCCTGATGGCTAAATTTGAGGAGGGGAGGAGGTTGTCCAGGGTTTGGGGGTCCCCAAGGCCTAGGTATGAGGGTCCCCAAAGGACTGAGGTGGTTGCCTCAAGGGCTGGGTGTGGGGGGAGCCCCAAAGGATAGAGCAGAGGGGCCTCCCTTGGGCATGGGGGTCCTCAAGAGGCTGGAGGAGGTTCCCCAGGGCTGGGGACCCCAAGGCTCAGGGCTCCTCAAGGCTTGGGCATGGGAGTCCCCAAGGGCTGGGCAGGGTCACCCAAAGCCCAGGGGCCCCTGCCTCACGTTGGCGAGGTGCTGCTCCAGCTGCAGGATCTCCTGGGCCTTCTGCTCCACGTGCTCAGCGCCCAGGAGGGTGAGCAGCTTCTCCATGAACACCCGGTACGCCGCCAGGATCTGCGCCAAGGCAGGGACTGGTGAGGCCACCCCGCATGGCCCGGCTGGGTGCCCTCGCTGAGCCCTGGGTGCCCTCGTGCCCCTCTCACCTTCTCGCTCTCCTCATCCTGCCCCAGATAGAGGGTCCGTTCGGGCAGCGTCAGCCCGTCCTGGTCGATCTGTGGGAGGTGATGGGGCAGCAGGTGAGCAGAGCCCCATGGCAGGGGCCAGGACACTGCAGGGTAGGGGCCGTGCTGGGGAACAGGGTAACTGCAGGGCTGCAAAGGGTCCCCAGATAACACCCTGGGGACCCTCCCACAGCACAAGAGCACCCTGGGGCACCTTCTCCCCAGCACAGGCAGCAGTGGGTCCCAGCTCCGCTGCCCCCCGCTGTGGCACAGGGATCCTGGGGAGCAGCAGGGATGAGCCCCGGTGCGGAGGCTCACACCCCTCTGCTCTTCACACCCCCGCACACAGCCAGGCACCCCCCCACACCCCACACACACCCTCTCACAACACCCCTTCTCACACACACGCACACAGCCTCTCATGCCCTTCTCTTGCCCACAGGACCTCGCTGTCACCATCGTGCACCCCGTGTCACACCTGCGCCCTCCCGATCACAGCCCAGTGAACACACGAATCCTTTCCCTTTGACACATGCTCCCTCTAGTGTGCACACACCCGCACACCCGCACGCCCGCACACCTCTTCCCATCACACCCTCTCACCTTCCCACCGCCCTGCACGCACACACCTCACACTCATTATGCTCATACACCCCCTTCTCACACGCACAAGCTCACAAGGAACAAGAGGGACAGGTGCCCCAGCTGTGCCCAGCACCGTTTCCCCTCCGTGCCCACTGTTGTGTCCCCATGGAGCCATCGCTGCGCCCCAGCCATGCCCACCCCTGTCCCTGCCATGCCTTTGCTGCACCATCACCGCGTCTCCACTGTGGCCCCACTGCATCGACCCCTGTGTCTCTGACGAACCCACCACTACGTTCTTGATGTGCCCCCCACCCAGCACTCTGGCTGCTCCTGCCATGGTGCCCCCGTTGTGCCACCCCATGACCCTGTACCTGCCACTCACTGGCCTGGATAAAGCCCCTTTGTGCCCCGCAGGTGCACAGTGTGGCACTAGGCTTGTCCCTCCAAGGCACAGATGACTGTCGTGATGCCAGGGCTCGGTTGTAGGGAGCTCAGTGGGCTCAGAGGTGCCCCAAGCTGTCTCCCCAGCAAGGCACCACTCTGCTCCATATGTCCCCTTACCCACATCCCGCTCACCTGCCTAAGAGGTGACACTCTGACCCGGCACATCCTCCCACCACCAGCACCTGGACAGCGCGGCAGTAGGGTGCCGTGGTGAGGATATGGGTGGGCAGCAGCCCCAGGGCACCCCGCGCTGTCCCCATCCCGCTGCCCCCCCGAGCTGAGCACAGCAGGTGCCCGGGGGGCCCGGCAGGACGCCCGTGGGCAGCGGCGCTCACCCGGATGACGTAGCGCGAGGTGTTCCTGTCGTCCAGGCTGACGGTGAGCGAGAAGAGCACGGCGGCGCTGTAGACGCCCTGCGTCTTGTAGAGCAGCTCGTTGAGGTCGCTGCGGCTCGGGGCGGCGTCCCAGCCGCCGCACTCCGCGATCACCTCCAGCATGGGCCGCGGGCCCAGCCGGTCGATCTCAGCCCGGTCGAGGCACGAGCGGAAAAACTCCTTGACCTTCCTCTCGGCCGAGGCGCGGGCGCGCCGGCGCACGGGGCGGCTCAGCAGCGCCCGCAGCTTCGCCTCGTTCTGCTCGGCGATGGCGCCGATGGTGCCGTACACCAGCTTGTCCTCGGGGATGCCGTGCCGCCGGAGCCAGCCGCCGCACGCGAACGAGTAGAAGTCCTGGCACGGGTCGATGGTGGCGTCCATGTTGGCGCTGAGGAAGCGCGAGGCGCGCAGGAAGGCCTTCTTCTCCTGGCAGCCCTCCAGGCAGTAGCTGTCCCCTTCGGCCGCCAGGTACTTGAGCACCAACATGCACGTGAGGATGACGCAGAGGCCCGCGGCGAACACCAGCCCCGAGAGGAGGCAGATCTCCCGGCGGCTCCAGCGCGGCAGCCCCCCGCGGCGCTTCTTGGCGCCCAGCTGGAGGGCGAAGCCGTTGGGCAGGGTGCCGCTCTGGTACTTGCTCACGTACTTCACCTCCTGGAACTCGTCGTAGTGGGCCGTCAGCGAGTACGTCTTCTCCATGGCTGGGTGCCGGGGGGCTCAGCGCAGGCGGGGGGCAGGCGCGGGCGCCCCGCTCTTCACGCCGGAGCCATCCGTGCTCCGAGGAGGTGCTGGCCGGTGTCCGGGTGAGTCAAGCAGCTCCTGGAAAAGGCGGGTGAAGTGATTCAGGGGGCTTTGGGAGGAGCAAGGAGAGCGCCACTCGCCGTCATTGCTGCCGGCATCCTGCTCCCTGCCTGCATGCCCCACTGGTGGCACTGGGACCAGCCGCGATGCCAGCAATGCAGCCCTCTCCCCACAGCTGCCCCTTTGCCAGCCCAACAGTGCCCAGGGCAGGCACCCCCTGGCTGCTCCCGGTCATCCCTCCCTCTCCAAGCCAAATCCCGTGGCATGCTGTGACCCCCTCCCTTCCCGTGGGGTGGGAGGCAGGCACAGGGCTCCCAGCACCTCTGGATGGGAGTAGGGGGCAGCTTGGGAAGAGATCTGTCAGGAGCACAGGAGGGCGTTGGGTTGGATCGGGGAGCGCTGCGCGGGGTTTCAGCAGCTGGGCTGCGCTGCGGGGCTTTGTGCCGTGTTGCCTTTCATTGCCTTGCGTTGGGTGCTTGGCTTGGGTCGGGTGGGTTTGAACGATGCTGGGCTGGGTCATGTAGCACCGCACAGTGACCAGTTGTGTTGCATTGGGCTGTGGTGCAAAGCCAAGCCCAGGGCCCCCACCCCACCAACATCTCATGAGACCCCCCCCAGCTCCCACAGCCTCCCTCCAGCAGCCAGTGCCGGCTGCCGTGGGCACTGGATTCAGACAGGAGGGCAGTACCAGGGAGGAGGGGGGGTCCCCATGGGGAAGAGGAAGAGGGGGATAGATGAGTTTGGTGGGGGGCTTCCAAGCTGGACTCCAGTCCCTGCACAGTAATGCCCTTGGGAGCCCCTGGATGTGGCATCGAGGGAGGACACAGCAGGGACTCCAAGATGCAGAGGAGGATGGGGAGAAGTGGCCGGTACCCCTGCAGGGGACCCCCCTCCCCAGCTTCCAAAGCGGTGCCCTCTGCAACTTGGGCAAAGTTGTGTCGCTGCTGCCACCGGGCTGCGTGGCGACGGGAGGAGCCCCCGGCGGCGGCACCGAAACTTTGCGGGGCCGGGAGCGGGCG
>JAVCKT010026060.1:5804-17765 GCA_032273925.1 Rhynchotus rufescens
AAAAAAAAAAAAAGAATATACTTTATTAATGACTCCATGAGACCCTAAAAGATAGCTCACCTTATAAAATACCCTACTTCTTGATTTATGGAATCTCAGAGTGGACTGTATTTTTGAAAGTGGACTAACTTCATTGTTCCTCTAGTCTCAGACTAAGTATGAATGGATGAATTCAAAGCTAAGCACCCAAAATTGCCTTAGACTTCATTTGCAGTAAATATCACATTTTTCCATTGCTCTGGGAATTAAGGCCAATAACACAGCCAGACCAATTCACGCTCCAAACCTAAAAGAGAGCGTACATGCCCCATGTAGCGGGGAGCAAGAGAGGCCGATTATTGCAAGCGCTGCTACTGCCCTTCCCATGGCAACTTGGTCCTCGTGTGCAAGCCCACATTGTCCTGTTCCAGCCCTAGAAACAGAGGCAGAGTTTATTTACACAAACATTGAGGCACAACTGGCCACTACTCCAGACCACCTCCAGACAATGGATTCTTTTTTTTAATATAAAAATAACAGGAAAGGAAAAGAGAGAAAGATTTTTGTCCAGAGAAGAGTGCACGTTTTCAGACTTCTGCAGCTCACCCAACATCATGCTACGTAAAGGGCCTATTCATTACCCAGAGTTTTGCTGCCAGCTTAGTGGGGCAGACTCGCCCAGTTTCATCTCCACAAGTCTCTGCAGGTGTCTAATGGGTGTTTCTTAACACCAAGATAAAGGCTGTACAGGGTTCCAAAATCTTAAATCCTGTTGGAAGCACTTTTGCTGAATTAATGTTGTTGGTATCACGAGAACTACAAATAAATCTCCTCAGATCACCTAAGCCCTCATGTCAGTATAATTTCAAACAAGTCTAGATGGAAAAATATCAACCACTCCGGGTTTATCTGCTCTGTCCTAATAGCACTGGATGCCCAGGTTACAAGATGAAGAGTTCTTAGAAAAAACAACGAGACAAGCATGGATAAATTGCATCACACACTAATACCCAAACTTATTGGCAAGACTTACCAGTAAAGCTAGAGCCAACAGAGGCAAGCTGAGTTAAAAGCTCTGTTAGCTGCAGAGCTGGCTCTGTCTGCAGTAGAAGTGTGTCCTGCTCCTGTCCTCCCCACACCTGAGGGCAGCTCCCCATTTCTCAACACTAATATTAACTTCACTGCACCCAGCTCACAGCCCCAGCCTGCATGGCCAACACTGCCCAACCTACACGAGGTGCACACACACCAGAAGAACAGTTTGCAGAAAACTGCTGACCTTGAAGGCACTTCTTTTTCTCCAATGGGAACTAACACTCACACATAGAGGCATATTATCCATATTATCCAACCCAGTGTGTGGGATGATACAATATTATGCATATTATCTCCACCAGCAGGAAGGAGAGATAAGTCTAGTTACAAATCAGCAACTCTGTGTGTTCCACTACACCTCTGGCACAAGGTTATGCAAAAGGAAAGGTTTTTGCAGCACAAGGCAAATGAGCAGATTAAACTTGAATTTTAAACCTCCTTACCTGCACTATTGTATCCCTGAGGCTTCAACTCTCCACCTCACATCTCTGCCAACAAACAGCTTACATTTTTTCCAGCTTATTCAGTCTCTTCTCATCTTGAACACTGAAAATGGATGGCTGAATGTGCCCAGGCGCCCCTGAGTATGAAGGTTTGACTTTAAGTGTCACTATAAGTGATTAAAAGAATGAAGATTTCAGAGTTTTTTTGGTTTGTTTTTTGGGTGGGACAAGTGAAGTTGGATTAAGATACAAAAAAGGGGGAGAACGGGGACAAACCATGCACATATGAGACAGAAAGCCTAGAGGGAAAAGCATTCATCTAGAGAACAGAAAGTCCTGCACCCTATACAAGACCTTGTTCTGTGTGGCTGAGCTGCTCTGGGCTGGGTTAAATACCTCTGTCACCATCACAGGTGTTTCCAATAGGTTGAGAACTACACTGCTGATTTTCAAAGGTGACTCACCACATTCTTCTGAAGAATTAATCAACTTGAAGTGCTTGATAACATGAGCATATTTAACAACCCACAATACTAATCTGAGGATTGCTGAGATACTGTTTTATGCCTCCCTTTATATTCAAATTAACAATATTTTGTGTCCTTTTTGGATTTCCTTTCCAGAGGTTAATGCTAGAGAGAAGAAGCTAAGGGAAATATATTACAAAAATGTGTTTCAAAATCTTACATTGTAAATCTGTGGAATGTGTCTTGTCTTTGGGTAGTGTCCACTCTACAAACTAGCAACGATGCTGAAGACACACAGGAAAAAATGACTCTGCCACATCCAGATGAAGACTTCACCACTATTCCTGAATATCCACCATCAACACATTCACATGCAGAAAGCAGGCTCGGGTCTGACGTTTGCGTGTGCAGGTGCTGGGTGGCAATGACCATACTCCCAACCTTGACCACGATGCTGCTTCCCTTCTGGCACTTGCAGTACCTAACAGGGGGGACTATAGCATGACCTGTATGTTCTTCATATGGTCATGAGCACTCAGAGCTTGTAGGTCAAAGCAACCTGGTGTCCTCCTACGTCAAGACAAGTGGATGCTACTCTCAGTGTAGAGTTCCTCTTTAAAATGCCCATTTTAGCCTTGGACATTACCTGAAAACACACTGCACCTTAGCAGGTTCAGAGAGAAACTGTTCAATCATTAGCATCATCATCTGACAACATTTCTCATTATCTCTTCTTCAAGGCTTCGTGGTATATCAGTTCATCAGCATAAAAGATCAAAGCTTCATTTACAAGACAAATGCCGTAAATAAGAAATTAATTCATATGGATTGGTTGATAGTGAATGAGAATGGGGATGTTAATTTCAGTGACAAAAAAACCCTCTCGAGCCAGTAATTAAATTCTGCTCCATCAGACATAGCCAAGCATATGCTCTGCCTACACAAGGACTGATTAATTGACCCCAAAATGACATCACCCTCCAAGCAGGGGGTATCAAACCATCCTACTACATACCCAGAGGACATCACTGAGCCCACGGTATCAGCAGAAAGGGAGAACCTGCCCTTTTCTGCCTTGCAGAGCAATGTGTGCTTGCAGAGCAGCACAGATGTTTTCTCTTGCCTGTCAATATCTCTGGCCCAGTCGCTTCCAAAGTTTCTCGCTTTCAGAATGAGGTTAAGTAGACTCCTTTGAAACAGAAACAGCCATGGGGAACCCAGGGTGAAGCTTGGTGCAATTGTTCATGTACCTGTGTTTGCACAAAGCTGCCTCCCCGGCTCAGCGGTGTGTGCGATTTGCACTGGGAGAATGGCAGGGCTCCAGTTCACGCTGGACATCGGATCCTAGGCTCTGCCTTTGCAAGTCTCTTTATCTAGATTGATGAATACAAGCTTCAGAAAGAATATTTCAGCAGCCTCATGTAAGGGGCATTACTCACTGCTGCTTGGGTGCCTAAAAAGAGCCATCAATTTTTGTCAAGCAGACAGCTGAAACCTCAGCAGGGATGCAGCAGGCTCCCTGACCCTGAGCTTTTGTTTTCCTCCTGAATCCATAGCTCCAATGAGACCAGCAGTGAGTTTGGACTCACAAGACTGCAGCATCCTACCGCTTGGGAGACTATAGCCATCACATTAGAGCTCAGTGCCCTGTTCTACCAGACTATCCTTTCTGACATCCACCAGTCCTGATGGCATCTGCTGAAAGTCTTGGGCTGTCTTGGATCATCTCAAAGATATAGCGCAAAATCCAGCTGCAATGGACACCAGAGGATTGCATATCTGGACCTCACGTGTCAAAACACATGCTGGCAATCTATGGAGGCAGGGATATTACATCTTCAGACTCTTTCCTCTTGTAAATCCACATCTCAGGGGCATTTAAGCTATGAGCCTCCTCACTGATCCATCTACTTTCTGAAGCAAACAGACATTTAATAAACAAAGAGGTTAGAAAGACAGAAACCAGCAAAGTTTTACAACACAGGAAGTGTAATTAAAATATATCAACCCTATTTTAGAAAAGCACTAAATTTACATGCAATACTTTTGGATAATCAGTTGTTTGACAGCATTTTAAAATTAAGTGTGATCACCAAGATTCCTGAAATCAAAGAGCAAATAAATGGGGCTGGAGTGGATTTCACGACAATGCCAGCAAAGCAGAACTAGAGGTTGGTTAGAGTGGCAGGATTTTGCTTAATAACACATGTACTGCTTTGTAGCTTGGAAAAGAAAAATCAATTTTCCAGACACTGCTATAAAACATGCCAAGGAACAAATGTAAACCAAAGAAAGCACGAGCTATAACTACGTAATAAAGCATCCAAATTTTTCATGTATGGTCATTTATGGAAGGAAGGAATTACCACACACTTAACTTTGCTCCCTCTGTGCTCTGTGTCACAGGTCAAAAGACAAGAAACATTTATAGAAAGCAGAATTGAGTGTTAAAACCCATGTGACAGAGGTTTAGCTGAGTTGAAAAACAGCCTGGGACCAGCATCCAAATGACGTGTTTAGCATCAAAACACCAGCGACATTGGCATAACCCTGCGAGCATGAGGGAGCATAATGTATTAGGAAAAAAAGGAATGAAAAGAAATCTTATCTTGGATAGAAACCCCATTCTGACCACTGAGGTCCACAAGCAAGCAATGACAGAAAGCTTGGTAATATTAAAATATTTTGATTCTTTTTACTATTACAGAGCAAGACAGGTGCTTATGATTGACCCTCCACTGGGATGAAAGGAGCTACATTCCTCTACATTGCTTTAGACTGTGCTGCGCGGTCTAAATAAACTCATTTTTAAACATAATAACTCATTTAAATACATTTCTTAACCTATGCCAGAAGTTATATAACCACATAAATGTACGCAATCTATACACATCAAAGGGAAACCTCAGAGATGCAAGCAATTGCTGCCGAGTGATGCAAAATGAACTAGCATTGAGCACTGAGTAAAAGCAGCTGTGGGATTCATTATGTATTGGTCTCTGTAACTGGAAGCTTAAGACAAGAACAGCACTGATTTACTCCATCAGTTATGGCTTATTGCCATCTTGACATGTTTGCCTTCACCAATTGCTGTTTCATTTCACATTTCATGCATCTTTACCTCTTTCTTTCCCTTTTCTTTAATTAATGACTTCTGGTAAATACATCAGACTCACGTAGATCCTGTCAAGAGGCTGAAAGTCAGAGCTTGGAGCTGGATTTATCATTCGCAGCTGGCTCTGGAGCCAACATCTGTAGGGACACGTCAGTGAGGACTGGGCACTGCCATCCGAGCAGTGACCCCCAGGGGACACTGGAGTGATGGTAACGGAGAACCCTGTGATCCGTCTCTTGGAGCTAGGATAGGGATTACACTACGGTGATCCAGAATGGAAATTCCATGCTTCTAAAAAGAGTCTGTTTTGTCTCCAGCAGTTTAATAGTTACAACTAACTGTTCAGAAACCAAATTCTTGGCTCTGAGGCTCAACCCCATGGGATACGTCCTGTGTTTCCTGCAGGAGCTGTGCTGGCGCCTCTGCTTCCAAGAGCTGGACATTGGCATTAATCCCGCCACCCACACCGCAAAATCCTTCTTGCTCAGGTCAGGCAAGCCCAGGTGTGGCTGCGGATAAGCAGTATCACTGCAGCAGCAGGCACCGGAGGAGGTGTCCTTCACCCTGCGTGCTCCGGACACGGGTTATCTCCATGCCCAGAGCAAAGCTGAGCAAATCCTGCACGTCGCTTCCAGAAAAGGGGGGTGGGATGCTATTATTGGTGTCCTAATGCAGCTGTAATTAAAAAGAAGTGAACTTCTCCAGTTAATTTATTGCCGGTTCTCCCTGAAATAACAAATACCTCAGCCTGACTCTGAAAAAAACCCAGCAAGGAGCTGGCTGGCATCATGTGAATGTTACACTTCCCTCGGCTAACACCAAGCCTTGGACCACAGGGCACTTCTCAGGGACACCACAAGGATTTGTTATACTCCAGTGAGGACTGCAGGCCCATAAAGCAGCAAACTATGGCAGTGAAATGTAAATATGATATTTCCATCCATGATAGACACAATATTATTCCCCAAAAGCTTTGGGAGGGTCATCATGCTCCCTTTGCTGAGAGCACAACTAAAAAATCCTCACTTTAAAACTATAAAAGAAAGAAAAATATAATTAATTGGTTTTATTTAATGAAATGGAATAATTGGCTTATCCTTTCTTTGCTAAGCTTTTCATACAGATTAAAGGCTACAAAGAGAAAATCAAGTTGAAAAGAACTGGGAAAACTGCTGCTTACTTATTTTAGTATGGATTCAAATTTGTAGTATAGTGTCAGATCAAGATTTTTTTTCTTCTAATTTTCTATTATAAACACGGCTTTACGCACTGATGAACTAAAGGATCTCAAAATCTCCTGTGTACTTTACTTAGCACCTGCTATAAACTAGAGCCAATATGACTCAGCCGGTCAGCCACAAAGGGAAGTTTCTCTAGGTACCTCGTTAATGTAGAAAAATAAATTCCATGTCAAAAACAACTTCATTGCAAGGAGCAGATATTCTTAAGGTACTGAGGCTCTGAAAGTCAAAGAAAGGTATGTACTGGGATTTCTAGAGCATTTAGCTTACTATTTAGATTTTATATCATTTGCACTTTTACCTGGATAGACAGGTAGACCATGCTCAGTTTTGAGCCTGTCCTTCAGGTTAACAAGTACCACTTTTGAACTCAGAGTAACTCAATAATTCAGCTGATATGACAGTTCTAACCCAATTAATAATTCACAAGTCCACATAAAAATCTTCAAGATTATTTTTATCCATGCATCAGACATGCAGACCACTCCAGAGGGTAACATTCACATTTGATTCTCCCTTTGAAAACAGTCCAGTGCCACCAGAATCACATAATATAGAATTAAGCATGTTCTCTTCCCTGGGGAGCCTTTGATGCCTTTTATTATTCCAGCTCTGTATTTGTTATTAATCCTTTCCAGATGACTTCTCAGGCTAATAGCTCCCTAAATACATATAACCCTAGAAACTACGGAGAGTGGTGAATGGCTCTGGACACATTCATTTTCTGCACACAGAGGACCTTTCCATTTTTATACAACTGAACTCAGTCAAAAAGGAAAGAAAAAAGGCCACATATGGTACCAGTGCATCACAGATATGTGGCATTCCCCTGGCTTTTATCGGTACCCTGTACCTTGAGACCACATACGTACAAGGGGCACCAGAAGCACACACTCTATTTTCATCTCGTGTGACGTGAGTATAGCACATAAAAACACTTTGGGCTGCATTATATGGCAACCTGGTCAAACAGCATTTGTTAAATGATGCGTTTTATCGAGCAACATCAACGTGTGATGACTAAATAATAGGCTAAATAATTTTTGCCATGTCATCTAACTAAAGCAAGATAGATGTTTGTTGCCCCACTGTCCAAATCTTCTACAATCTCCCACACCTCTATATACATATCAGCCCTTCAAGAACGTGAGCCTGAGCACCTATGAGTACATACACATGGGCACATATATAAAGAGCCATTTTTAATGCATGCATGTTCAGAATCACAAAGACTTGCATATTTACCATTACTTTTACTCACAGTGCAGGTGACTAAATAAAATGCACCCGTGACAAATCCTTCATCTAACAGACAATTTGTACATGCTTCCTGTAAGTGCACTTACAATTAGACCATATGCTTACAGTTAAGGGCTCTGATCTTCCACAGATTCAGGCATGCATTTCAGTTAAACACCTGAGTCACCTCATTAGTCCAACGGGAACTACTTGCACCTGAGTGCACTTAAATGGGTGCATGCAAAAGAACTGAAGCATAAGGCTTGGCAATGATGCATTTGCATATTTGCTGTCATATTTTCAGGGAGGAAAATGTTTTAGGGAGGTCTGCAGAGCCTGGGGGATCTTGGAGACCCTGGACAAACAGCCACAGTACAGACTGGTCAGCCTTGGGGTAGACACTCATGTTCTGGGACACGTCAGATCTGCCACCAAGCAGCAGATACTGTCCTATGGGACAGTATGGGACCTGGGGAGAGTATGGGACAGTATGGGACAGTATGGGACACTTGTCACAGATCCAGCATCACATGCCATTGCTGCATCCCTCCTCAGTGTTCCCCTGGACAGCTCTGTCTTAAATTTGCTTTATATGAGTTATTTTTTTTTGATTATATACCTGGTGCAGGACTATAAAGTCTCTTGCTTTAGACTTAGTAGAATTAGCAGTTTGACAAACATCTGCATCATCAACATTCATAGAAAGATTTCTAGAAACCTACTCAAAAATCTGACCCATGTCTAATTTATTCCAGTTTACCTTGTACACCACTAACTAAATAAAAAAAGATTGCAAAGAATGTGCGTAATCTGCGGCGGTGCCTAAATAAATCTTCATTTGCATGTTTTATTTTAAATTTCTGAGGTATATTTTTATGCAGAGAAAAATAAATATTACTTTCATTCTATTTAAGCCCATATTTATACTTTTCTGTGATAAATTATTCTTTTAATTTCTAGTCTGGAAAAGAGGCTGAAAATCTATTTTCTACAAGCTGAAATGTCACTGTCAAAGTAAAATGAAATCACCCAGTTCCACAAATCTAGGGTTATTTGTAAGGACAAACGTCTAAAGAAATTCCGGTGTTGTTGTTGTTCTGAACCAGTGCAGCAGGTAGTGATGGTAACAAGACCAACAATGACAAAACCAAGCAAAGATAATTTAGCACATGTATCTTTTTATTAATGCTACTTGAAAATGTCCCTCGTCTCTATAGCAGTGCTATTGTCAATAAACACAATTCTCTCTCCTTCTGCAGGGAAATTTACATTTTTCTCTTTAGATGGTGATTGCCATACTAGACACAATCAAATGTCAGCCAAATTTACCCTGGAGTGAATCCTCCATGTTACAAAAAGTTCAGTGAGCGACGTACTGAGCCACATGTATTTAAAATGAAGCTAATGATCATTCTTCAATTTAATCAGAAATAATGTTACAGAGATAAGGAAAAAAAAAGAGCCACTGAGACCATCTTGTAAGCTGAGATGTTCTTCAGCTTCAGGGAAACGTGGTCCAACATTCACTCCTGCAAGTGTGCTCTGTAACTCACTTCACAGACTTAGACTTAAGCAAAAAGAGGACATTTTACAGATGTTAGTAGCCCAGATGCTGTCAAGTAAAGCCACTGCTCTTCTTGCCACCATCACCAAATATGACCCTTTCCATGGTAAGGATCCAGCCCCCCAGTGCTGCTCCCTGCTCTCCTTAGGCAGCAGGAACACTGCGATGCCTCGAAACGCCCGGCCATCGGTTTGCTAAGCCCTGCTCCAAACACTGCACGGATTTCTCTTCTCCTTCCTGCTTAATATATTATCCCTTTGGCATCCTGCCACCTCTGTCATAACTGATTACAATTTCAGTTTGATGAAAAACTTTGGACAGACTGTTCTGAGTCATGGCAGGGAGCAACTGGACTCATTCTAGGGGTTTAATTTTTAGCTGCCAAACTTGAAGCACACAATGCAGTGAAAAAGTCTCAAAATGATAAGAGAAAAACAAACTACCACACTGGCAACTTAAAATGTGCTGTGGCTCAATATTCAACTTTGATTTCTTTAATTCCTTGTGTAAATAATTAAGGAATATATTTGTATATATTAAGAGGAATCTAGGTAATTCTGGGACCAACATGATCGCAAAACAAGCATTACTAGATAAGAGATACAGGTGATATTAGGAAAGGATTAAAAACACAGCAAACTGTATAAGGCAGGCACACAGGTAGGTTAGGCTATAGCACTCACAGGGAATATAACAGATTTTCCTCCAGAGGAGTAGCCAAGCACCCAAAATTATCCAGAAAACATGGATAAATCTCTTGAAAGTTTCCTGCCCAAAGAATCAAAACATTTGTAGCAGAAGTGCTACTGAAACCTTGCAGCATTGCAGGATGCATCTCAAAGACTGGAGGCAACAGTACAGGGGGGTATCGGCTGTGGGATAAATGAGGAAGGAAATTCTCTTTTACCAGACATCCCAGGTTTCAGCTCCTCATAATGTGACTCTACCTGCAGAAATTAAATGCTGGCTCCAAATGTTTCTGACCTTTTGAAACGATCACATTGACTTTTAAGGTATAATTCCCACTCACAGCGGAAGAGATGCAGGAGTTTTCCAGGAGTCTGCCCGCCACCCCGGGATGAACTTGTGCTCCCGGTACTCCCGCCTGCAGCCCGGCATCACATGGGGAGGTTTGTTTGGGAAGTCTCTATCAAGTCATTATGAGATGGGCTTTCAGACTGCAGATAATTGGATGTGTCTCCAGGTCACTGACTAAGTCACGTTGCTCTCAGCTAGAGAGGAAGAGTCCAACTGTCATTTCTGTAATTAGAAATAAAATCTAACGGTATATACCTAGCCTCCTTCTATCAGACCACAGCTGATAACATGAAGCATGTGCCAACTGTACAATTACAACACTAAATTTCGATACACGAGCCTTACAAACCAATCTGTTAGGTAAGAGATAAGCATCTCAGCTCAGAAAAGCTCATCTGGTCCCTGGCTCTGCAGAGCTCCCAGGAGAGGCACCATCAACCCAGAGCTCCACAAGTTGTCGTGAAGTCTCCACGAGCTGGCAAGACAGCAGGCAGAATCCGCCTCTGTTCCCAGGGCAGCAGCACGTTTTGCAGGAGGAGATGGGAAGCTCTATTTATTAAACAAAGAAAAAGTCTCGATATGTCATGGCAGACACCATTGAAAAATAAAGTTGTGTTAAGTAAACAAGTCCCGCGTTGGCCACAACTCAGCCTCTGTGGAGCCATTCTGCAGCACTAAATCCCACTGCTGCAAACACAACGTGCTCCTTCTGGCCTCCTAGTAGAGCTCTGCTCTGTAAAGGGTTATGACACAAATATGATAACCCTAATAGTACCTTAAAAGTGCTGGCCTGCATATAAACAGAGAGAACTGGATTTATATCACACACTAGAAGAGGATGGGACGTAACCAGCGGCGTCCCGTGTTCACAGAGCCATGAGCAGCCCACAGCTTTCTTCTTATGTTTGTTTTGGCAGAGGAGACTAACAACAGAGCACCAAAGATCAGGAAAACTAACCTAAATTTCCACTCTGCTGCAGATAACCAGCTTCAAGGTCTCACTTCTGCTGTATTTCAAAAAAAAGGCAGATCTAAGAACTTAAACACTGTGCTATGCCCTGCACATGCTGGTCATGCTGCTGTGACTCTATAAGTTAGTGATTTCTTTACAGAAATACTGGTACTACCTACAGTGGGGACACTGTTACACTGATAAGGAGATGTTTATACTCATCTGATTTAGTCCTTTTCCTTCCTCGATATGCTTATAGTCACATATAGAGAGAGTGGACAATGTTAATGTGACCAGTCCAATTTCCTTGACAATTGTCAAGCCATAAACTCAGTGCAACGGGATGGCAAAATAAATGTAAACAGAATTCAGTGCAGAATACATAATTACATGTATAAAAAGCAACTGGCTGAATTAATTTTTAAAGTAATTTTATATATTCTGTACTGCAAATTGCAAAACTAGCAAAGTTACTCCAAAATATTCCCAGGGATGCACTTTCGAAAATTCCTCACTGCAATTGTGTGCTGTTTTACATCTCCTGGATATTAAGCACTACTCATGAGAGGACAGTTAAGTCTTTTAGTGAAATAAAGTAGATAGTATCTCTCCACCACACACTGTGTTGATGCTTGAGTGCCCATTTTCCAATTAAAGTGGTACATTGTAGTTTTATGTAGCTACATCTGTCAGAAAAAGAGCAACTGCCAAGAACTCATTAATGTCTTTCTATCAGAGTGCTAACTGCTAACCTAAGTTTTGATTAGCTATAGAACTTATAGCTACATTGCTATAAGTGTAGCAGCATTGTGGAGCTTAAATACAGAT
>JAVCKT010026061.1:0-35756 GCA_032273925.1 Rhynchotus rufescens
AAAGGGGAAAACGGGAAATAAGTGACCAAAAAGCATTTTTATTCCCCCCCCCCCCTTCTTCTGTGAGTATTTCTGTTACTTGGGAAATAAATGCGATAGCATCGTTATCAAAGAGCACATCTGGATAAGAAGCAGAATGAATTAAATAGGTGATTTCTCCCTGAGCATTTGACAGTGCAAAGACATTTACATCATGGAGCGGAAGGAGCTGATGAGCTACCGGATGTAAAAGCTCCTGCAGCGCCCATCCAGCTGGCACAAGGAGGCACGGGCAGATACCTTGACCCCTCGCTGTTGGGGAGATCAAAGACAGGACAAGGATTTGGTCCCCAGCGGTGCTTCCCCACCATATTCCCACATGCAGGAGAACCACTGAGGAAAAAAAGCTTTCTGTTGCCACTCGTTGCCTGTAGCTGCTGACCCAGCACATTCAGAAGATGATCCAGGCTGCTCTGCTCCAGCCTCCACATTTCACTGACCTTTTATGCCTGCTAGTTCTGTGCCACTGTAATCTTACTCCCTGCTGCAGGGGAAGCGGTAACGCCCAGAGATGTTTGTGGTGGCAGAGCCAATGAAAAAAATACGTATCACCTTACTTTAAAGGAGTTTAATAGCCCAACAGGTATCAGGTGCAATCCAGAATAGGAACGATACAATAGGAAAAACATGTTACTAAAACTTCCATTCATGTAACGTGTTAAAAACATCTAGTCCCAGACTGGGCTATTGATGTGTCCATAGCTATTGTGTTGAAAAATAGTGCCATAATCTTCCCCCTAGTCATGGGTATTCTCTTTTCTAACGCTTGGACTGTAAAGTGCCTGGAATTAGGGAATGCTTGCTACTCTATTTGTATTGCCTTTATCATGCTGGGTTGCTTGCCCACAGCACTCCATGCTCTGCTTCAGTTATAGATACTCTACAGAAGGTAATACTTAGCCACAGCTTTTAAACTTCAGCAACAGATGCATGGCTAAAGAGATGCTTTTCCTAGCTCATGCAAAGTTAGTTTCTACTTCGCAGCAAAGAATTGCCAAAAATATGCCCCAGTCAAAGCACGGGATGTGACCCAGTCAAACCAGGGACTACAAGATAGTTTTGTGTACCAGTGTCAGTCAAGTCACATAGGAGCACACAAATCCATTCATATGTGGAATGTATAGCCAGTCTGCCACACCAATGGGGAAAAAGAGGATAGGCAAAGGAGATGCAGCTTCAAGGTGACAACACATGGAGTAACCTCACAGTAAAAGTGAATTACACTACAGGTAGGAGTATTAAAGAGCTCTGCAGAACAGAGATTAGATTCCAGGGTCAGTTTGTAGTCAACACATGAGTTCTCATAAGGGACGAAGTGCCAGCACCAGAGGAGAAACCTTTAAAGTAACTTATACGAAAGACAAACAGATTTCCTCAGAGCAGCCCAGATGAAACCTCACCTTACAATCATTCTAGGCCTGAAAGCAAGAGACAGTGTTTTAGGGAATGCAAATGAATACTGCAAAGAGTAAATTTAAACAGGTCTTATATCTAGGTTTATAGTCAAAAGGGGGCTAAACTAAGCAAGGCTACAAAGCTGTCTTTCAAAAGGACCTTGCTTGTCCCCACTGTCTGGAGACCCATCAACTCCATAGGAATAGTATATTCTCCCTTCTCAACCTGTGTCTATCTCATCTCATAAGTACTCATCAATAAACTGGCCAAACATCAACATCTAAAATATTACATCTCAGTAGAGGTAAAGTACAGGACAAGGTACTACAACTATCACATAAGAAGTTAATTAGAGTTTCAGAAGTAGCTTTTTCATTCTGTGCTGGTAACACTTCAGACTAAAATTGTTACTTTCAGGTTTTCCATCTGGAAAAGGAAAAGGAGAGGGAGAGGGAGAGGGAAAAGGATCCAGCATCCTCCCCCGATCCTCTTGTTCCCTACCACCTAACCCTGAAGAAGAAGGGGGGAAAGGGAAAAAAAAAAAATCCCTGCTGCCTTACTGCTACTGAGCCTAATTAGGATTATTTTACAGAACAAGTTCTCTAGCATTTTTCTGCTTTAATGTTTTTAAACTTCTAATGGCAACTGTTTAACACATTTCTAATTGGAAAAGCACAATAATAACTAAAATAGTTTTTCATATAAAAACAGCTATAATTATGTCTTTTGCTTTGTTCAACAAAAGTATGATTTCTACCAAAACACATGACCAGCCCTCGGGTGGTCTATTCACAGCAAACAATGTATTGTCCTGGGCACACAAGAAGAAAGACAAGATGTGGTTTAATCAAGCCTCAAACTTCATTTACTTAACTTTTATGGAAACTACCAGTAATAACTCGTAGAGGACACACCATTATTTTGTCTTTCATCAGCTTGACATGATCGAATGCTGCCATTATCGGCTGCTTCTTTCTCACGCATTCAGTTACATTCTACAGCTTGGACAATAATGACTGCTCTTTGCATGAGGGTTAAAAGCCAGAGGGAGGGAGTTATTTCCTCCCATGCATCAGACATATTGAAATCCCCAAAAAACAATACCGTATTTAATATGTTCCTACTTCTAAACGTTCTATTTCAATCTTAAGTCATAAACAACTTGACTGCTCTGCTCCTTAGACCCTTAGCCCACACAAATCACCAAAAGATAGCCAGTTCTCTAGAGGTCAGGTAAAAAAAAAAGCCTGCTGTACAGTCAGGAAAGAGTACGTCATCAATTCTGGATAGTTTGGGTCTTGGGTATAACGTTTTGCCAGTAACGAATAATATTACCTATTGTCAGAGATTCACAAATCTTGGAAAGAATCTAGAACAGCCTTCTAAAGCTGTTCTAACCAGTTTGGCACAGGACCACCTCAAAGAATTTACCTCAGAAAACAATATTTCAGTGCACAGTAGTGTCTCTGAAATTATTTCCTGTTGAGGTTACTTGTTTGAAGAAATGCTGTTCATTTATGCTGGATTAGTTACGCTTACTGCATAGCTTGAAATGGACAGTCATCCTACCAAGGATGGGATCCTTCACGCTAGAAGTTAATTCCTTCAGCTCCAAATTGACAGAAACACAAAATAGGAAGGAAGAAACTGGCCAAAAATGATGAACAGGAGAGCTCTGTAGACTTGGGACTTCTAGTTCCCATGGAACTTAAAAGCCAAGTGAGGTAGAGTGAGTTGTGAGGGGACAAATAAGCATGCCCAAGACAGCTCCCAAGACATGACCCCAAGCAAATCATTTCACTCTTTTTTTCTATTCCCCTGGAGAGTCCACCAGCTCTTGGAATCACTCCACCCTTCCCGCAAGTGCCTACAAGTCCCTCCTCCATCCGTATCCTTGCAATACCTTATTCTGAGACTACTGCTTCTCCCATAGGGACTAAACAATTTCATGGGATCTCACAAATGAGCAGATGAACTGACTGTGCCCATCCTGTTCAACAGCTGTGCTGTTTTCAGATTGAGTCTACAGAGAGTCCATGTTCATCCTGCATGCAGCAGCAGAGGTCTAATTTGAAGTTCTCTCTCCAACCTGTGAGCCTTTCTGCCTGGAAGAAGGCAGGAATTTTGCTCACTCCTGGCAGGAGGTAGTGTGAAAACCAGTATGTAGATAGTATGAGCACTCAAGGACTGCAAACTCGAGACGCAAGAGCCCAAATTACAAGTCAATACAATAGCATGAAAGGTCCATAGTTTCCAGAGCCATCAACACTACAGTAGTTCACCAAAGGTTTCATACCTGCCAAGCATGCTTATATTTCACAGAAGAAACTCAGAACAAGCACAAGTAGACACACAATTATGCCTGCCATAAAGGCTCAGAAGCTACTACACTTTTGCCCATTTACATTTTCCCATTCCACTAACATTATTGAAGAAACATTCCATTTTCAGCTGTGTTTGCAGAAAGCTAACAAGGAGCTCATGAATACCATCAAAGCAAAGTCAGATTTTTCATTTACACAAATGTTTCTAATTATTTTTCATTTGACCACTCAGAAAACACTTTATTAAAAAGACGGAAGAGAAAAATGAATGTTTTTCAGGATCACCTCTCAAAATTCAAGGTCCTGATCCAACCCTTCATCTGCAGAACGTCCACAGGAGGTGAAATGAAACACAGGTACCAGCTCTCTGCACACCTGGGGCCTGCCAGCAAAACCTCCTTTCAGCTGAGAGGGAGCTTTCTCCAGCATATAAGTCAGCTATGAAAGCAATGGGAGGCACGCTGCTCTACACACATTGTAAGTCTGTTCCCTTAAGGCTTTCACACAAGCTACACCTTTGGTTAACTTCTGAATGGAGTCTCCAGGTGGTTAAAGTGCTGATATTGCATTATTTATTGCAAATGAAATACATCTAAGTAGTGCTTAGCAATAGAATTTACACAAAGTCACTTGATGGAAAAAAATAGAGGGTGGGGGGAGGAAGTTGTTTACAAAACAAGTTACAGTAATAAAGCTGCTAGGCTGAGCCAAGAGACCTCTTAGTAAATCATTTATTCCACAGTTTGACAATATTTACAAAGGTTTTTACATGAATTATTTACTCAAGCTTTTATGACTTGTAACGTACTGTACACAAAACAGCAAAAACACATTAAAGTTACAAACCTGGGAACATACAGTTATGCAATGACAGATGGTGGAAAGGGCTCTGACAAAAGGAAGTTTACAACTAACGCAAGCAACAGCCTTTGCTTTCTGTCATCAATAAAGGGATGAAGACTAGCAGGAAAATGTGATTCAAGGAAACAAGACAGTTTTTCAAAAGCAACATTCTTTGTGATTGCTGGATTTGGTTATTTAAAAATGACTCCTTTGTTTTGGGTGTCTAATTCTAAGAATTGCCATTTCAGTGTGTTACCACCCACCAATGAAAGGCTGTATGGCACAAAAGCCAGAATTTACATGGAGGCAATCCCAGAGTTCTGCAGCTTTATTAGCTTTAAGTTGACTATTTTTTTTATTAGCTTTTAGCTATTAAGTTAATAATTTTTATATTAGCTTTAACTCAACGCCATTCCTATTCTATATTTGTCTTACAAGCCTGTCCAGAGATGCATGACATTAGTGGCCTAAATACTCAGGAAGAAAAATTCATGGTTCAGAAGGAAAGAAGGGAAAATAAAATAAAATAAAATAAAATAAAATAAAATAAAATAAAATAAAATAAAATAAAATAAAATAAAATAAAATAAAATAGGGAAAAGTATCTGTTCTATCTCTTTAGTACAGCAAAGCCAAGCACAAAATCTGGAACACAGTGAAGACCATTAAGTGCAGGTTCACAGAGCTTTGTATACAAAACAGGCTCTTCCATCTGTAGGCTCCAGACAGTCAGTGTTTGTCACTTTTCATATCACAAAAAGGGATTCCACATGACCTCAGCCTACTCTCTTTCTGCCAAAAACAACAAGCAGGAGAACCTGGCAATAACCAAGGTTCAAAATTTACTTCTGCCATCAGAGCACACTCGTTCATTCTTCCACAATATTCAACCCCTCCACCTTCACACTACTTCGAAGAGGAAGAGGAAGAATATCTCGTACCTGGTGCTATATCATGGTAAGACGTGGAGCTATTATGGAGAACTGGTCCAAGAGAAGATTTGTAGGAACAATTTGTAGGAACAGCGCACCATCACACACATTGCTTTACCTTCTGTCATTCAGACTACTATGTGGCATACAAGGAATCTTTTCCTCCTTCCTAAAGGAAGTTTAAGACAGGCGATGAGAATGAACTGCATAGAACAGATACTCCGGAGCCACTGGGATGAAGCCTAAAAACTGGGTCTTGACCAAGACACAAACGAAGACTTCAACCCATGCAGATAGGATAGCTGAAGCTGTAACTGTAAGTAACTGTGTCCTGAATTTTGTAGATGCTTAAAAAAAATCTTCAGAGAAGGGTAATATGAGCGGGATGTGTGTGACAAGGTTTCTTTGTATGGTGGAACTACAAAACCTGTATGGAGACAGCATTGACAAGTCACCAAGCTACAGGTTGTATAGTAAAAGTCACAATTAGGCAGGAATTCTGCTGAAATTGACTTTACCTAACCAGCCCTTGAAGGATGGCTAGGAGAGTAGCTGTAAACACAGGCACAGCAGATTATCAAAATAGTTATGGTAAAATGGGGAGGGAGGACAGAAAAAGGCAAAGACAGTCAAAGATATTGAATAGCTTCTGTCTAAGAAACAATTAAATAGTCTGGAATTCCTTGTATGAGAAATAGATCCATAGGGGCATATGACAGATCTATAGAACAGCAAATGAAAGGAAAAGCAAATTCTTCATTTACTGTAATACAAGAACTGCATGGGAGAGAGAGGGAGAGGAGGAGAGGACATCTTGCCTACCACATAGTTAACAACTCTCAGTCACAAGATGCTATGAATAGCATATCAGTATAAATCCGCATGGATTCAGAAATGGAATTCCTAGAAGAAATGCCCTTCATAGTCTTTGACCAAAAAGCTATTACTACTTGCTCAAAGAGTCCCTAAAATTCGGAGAGCACACTGAGGAAGTGTATTTAGATGATTACTCGATCTTTCTGCTTTTTTTTTTTTTAATCATCCGCTATTGACATTGTTGAAGATTTATTTTATTTGATGGAGAACAGATAGGACTTTTTTATAGATTTTCTTCCCTTTATACACAGCTTCCTTCCAGTCAGGACATACTAAGAAAGTGCTCAAGCCCACGCAGTACCACAAACACAAGGAGATCTCTCCAGCTGTGCTGGAGTGTTCTGCATAGGCCAGCATCTGTGTCCAGACAAGGCACCAGTGCAAAGCCCCTGCTGCTGCCAGTGGGTAGGCTGGCTCAGAAAGAAAGATTGTCAGAATGAAAAAGTGCCAGCACTCATGTTTGTGTAAAATTGACTGCCTTGCTCTACAGTTCATAAGCAGCACAACAGCTCTGGCTGCCTGCAGCAGAGCTGGCTTTAGAACCATCCTGAAGAGCGATTTTCTTCAGTTTAATTTTACAAAGCCTTAAGATGGCCATAATTGCAATTCCACAGTCCATACTTTCCACATCTGACCACATCTTGCATGACGTTCTCATCTCGGAAAATTTTCAGAAACCCCTATCACTCTTAGAACTTGTGCAAAAGCAAAAAAGAAAAAAGAAAAAAAAAAGGCTGAACAAGGGGTTAATTTGATCTTCAGTGTTCATTATCCAGCTGTTTTGGTTTGAAAGTAGAATGAGTAGAAGGAGTTGCATGGTCCAAGTAAGTCCAGAACAAAAAACAGGAGCGAATGAGTTTATCAAAGTTGGCTACTTTGTGTATATGTGTGTGAATCTGGAGTCAAAGCAACTCAAAAACACTACAATTAGAGCTGATCAGAAAAAGAATGAAGAACCTAGGAATTGCCTAAGAAAATGTCTGCTAGCTCCCCATTTTTATTACAAGACAAGCTGCATGCAAGGGACTGTCAGGTAAATGACAGAAAGCTCTAGTCACTAACTAAAGTTCATAAGCTTTAGTTAGCTTTCCTTCAGGTCTTAGTGTGCTGTAGGTCTAATAGCAATGGATTTTTTTTTTTTTTTTGACACTTCCAATTAGGTTTTCTTCCTGCTGCTTTCTGAGGATCATTCCCTGGAGGCAGACGTGTGTCCTTTCCCTTGTTAACTGCTTTTGAAATATTGCTACTATTGTCAGGAACTATGCTACAGACTGAACTGCTCTGGAGTCCATTCAAGATATCTGGTGGACATGTGCCCCGTAGAAAAGTTACAGTTCCTGGATCCTGCTCATCTACTTGAAGGAGAGAGGTATTACTGTGATTTGTAGCTAGTCAAAGCACACAGAGCATCCGCTTTGTGAGACAGTGGAAATACCAGAGACTTCAGTGAAAGCTGCAGATATTCTTCACTGCTCCCAGAGTGAGCGAAGACAGGTATTCATGTACATTCATGTATCACATAAGAATAGGTTACACAGCATGGGAGCTCTTTGAATGCTCACTTAACCTGAAGGTTTCAAACTCAAACCTCAGATTACTGCTTTTTAGTTCATAAGTGCTTTTGAAAATTGAGTACATCTGGGAAAAGGGGCTATTTCAGAAAGTGAATGTACTAAATATACTAAATGATGTCAAAAGCCTCTTCTACAACTGGCTTTGCTCGAATGAGCATATCTACATATTCAGTTACTGTAACACATACTACAAACACAGACAGACACACAATAAGAAATTCATTTGATTATTTTTATAAGTAAAAGTCTATTCCTATGGCTATTTCAGATAACTTCCTGGTAATCTAACACTCCTATAAGATCAACTGATCTTGTGTTATAAGGTCATCCTTCTTGATAGGGACTATCTCCTACCAGATGTATCTGGAAACTTCTCAGATGTTGGCAGATGTATCTGGAAACTTCTCTGTACAAATAATAAGGTATTCAAAAACAGGTGCCAAGACAATACAGAACCAAATTAAATAATAGTTTATATTATAGCCTAGCTGAGATTCAGCTAGGGTAAAATTTGCTAACCTGTACTTGTGATGGTTGGTGTTCTAGAGATAATTTATTTAAAGAAAATAGAGTTAAGTGTCACACTTCACATAAAGCCCTTTTTCATCTGAAGTTGGACTGCAAGTGTGTGTTAATTTCACTGCAGTTGTCAGGAAATGAATTTGCCAGGAGATTTTAATCCTGTAAATAATGGTTTCATTAAGAACCATACATGACTCCACAGGGAACTCTAAATATTAAGATTGGTAATAAAATCATTAGTTGTTCCAAGTTATTCAACATATCATGGAGTCCTAAAAAGTTAATGATAGTTAGTTAAGAGCCAGCTACAGATGGACTGAACGTTAGACGGTTCATTGAAAATTGGGTTGGAAATAGAACTTCACTGCGGGGAACAATCCTCAACAACAGGGCAATGAGCTTGAATACTTAAAGAGCTTTTTTGATCACTAATTTCTAGTCACAGTCATAAAATCTTATTGTGAGGTCTAAGAGTTAAGGTTTTGAATGCATAACAATGGCTCATAAAAGTCTTACAAGAACACTGTCATTATGAAAAATAAAGCAAACAGCCTGGCCTCTGGATTTCAAGCTCTCCAAATTTCATAGAGCACAGTCAAGATAACTTGAGAATTTATGTTGAACATTTTCCTCCTGACAAATTTGAGAGCAATTTAATGTATATGTAAGTGCATGAGAGAGAGGGTGTATATGTACATATATATACACACACATATACATATGTATACAAATGGTAAATGAGAATCGCCTGGATCTCAGAACTTCAAGCTAATATATTGATTGCTATTCAGAAGCGTTATCTCAGCACACGTTCAAATGCAATGTCTAAACAATCTGCCAAATTCAGCCCTCAAGAGCAAACCCATCACAACTCTGCCCATGCTTGGAGACACATCATCTGCATGCACCAACTTTTCATCAGAGGTGCACAGCTCTTCAAGTGCCTGGACAGGGACAGGTTTTGTTCCTCCTTGACCTGTAGCAGCACCTAATCCTACCCTATATCTACCTGCACTGTATTCACAGACATCTGTGAAATTCACAGAAAGCAACCAAAATAAAACATAAATAAAATACTTCTAATTTCTGTACTTCTACCAAGCATCTGAATTGCATCTCTTCCACAAAACTATGAAGGGCTTTTTCTCATTACCATGCAGAAAAAAAAAAAAAAACCATTTCCAGATCCTGATGGCTCTAGTGACAGTGACTTATCTTCTTTTCATCTAAGACATACTGCAATGTTACTACTGCTAATATAAGCCACCACTGCAATAGCCTCGTTCTATCAAATATCATAAGAAATGGACAGGTTGGTATTAATTAATCAGCAAAAGGGCTACCAGTATTTAATGCTGCTGGAGCCTTGCATAACTCTGAATACTTTTGATCATTTAATAAGACAAGTAAATAGCACACACTTTGCCTGCAGCAATTTCTCACTTAGTTTTTTACTGGAGCACATTTTTGTTTTAGGGACAGACAGGATACAACATAGGACAGTAGGGAAAACAGGACTCCTTTAATCCCACATATGCTTTCTTTCTCAACTTTTCTGATTTTTTCCTCATTGAAAACATGATTTTTGATCAAGGCAAAATATTGATGTTTAAATACCATTCCTTGCCAAACAAACAGAAAAAACTCATTAATTTTTTTTAAAAAATGGATTTTGGACACTTAGGTGCTAGTCTTGAACACTAGAATTTTATATTTAGCAGGAAAAAAATCCCACTACAAATAGACTATTTGCACTGTGTTGGGGCTATCTCAATTTTGCAAAAATGCATTCCTTTAAGAAACTCCATTCCAAACAGAGATGACATTAATTTCTACTTTTGCATGCAACCATGTAGTAATGTATCCATCATAACAATTAGTCTATAGAAAAAAAAAAAAAATCTTCCCTCCCCACACTATTGTGTTAACAAGCTTCATAAGTGCAGTGACAGTGCTGCTAAATTAAGTATACTTCAGGCTAATTTTATGTTTTTATCACAATACTGGAGAAGTATTAGGAAGCTATTATTTTGTCAGCTTTCTCATTTAGCAAAGCAGCTTCAATTTATTAACAGTGTGGAGTGTGAATGAATCAATATGTTTCATTGGGCAATGTGTCATTTGTTAATCGGATATTGATGAGATTATTGACGCACAGCTAATTAATCTCAAACCCTGCGCTAGCCTTCATATGTTTCCTTAATTATGTTCTTCATCTTAGTCTTCCAACTTTGGCATGCAGACGCTGGCTTGTAGACAGTGAGTGAAGTAAGCTGTCAGAGGGTCTTTTCACACATTTACAATCCCTTGGCAGCAAAATTATTTTCCTACTTGTAAATAGGTATCAAACAAATATTTAATAATATTTGCCACAAGATTGATATTGATTTGGCAAGGAGTCACTCTAAATTAGCCTAGCAAGAGATCTTGCAACAGAAGAGACACACTTACAGAGATACATCTAATCAACATTAAACAATTATGAAACTACAAACCTGTACTTATTGGGAAGTGTAAAATTGGTTCTCTATAGTTTTTATCATTGGACTACTGGCTAAAAAGACCTAGCGTAACAGGATTCAGTTTTTCCCTACCACTGCAAAACGACAAATACTATTTTTGTACTTTTTTTTTCTGTTTTGTTTTTGCACTTGGCCAAGCTTAGTAAAAGAAAAAAATAAAAGCCTTTTCAATGAGACACAAAAGACAGACATAGTTTCATTGGGCGCGACATGTAAAAAAGAGCAGTCTGGTGGTGGAGGGAGGGGGGCAGGTTAATTCATTTCTGAGCACCCCCTCTGGCTGAGAATCCAGCCTGTGGCAAGATGCAAAGACCAGCCAAGAGCAGCCTGGGCTATTTGAGCTCAAGTCAGACAAGGACATGGGATCACAGGCACCAGGGATGGACAAAAAGAGCTGTAACAGTAGAGCTGAGCAGGGCTGCACCAGCTGGAAACCCTTCGTGCTACCTACTGTGAGCACCAGGGCTCTGCAGTCTGTATGATTTACACTGAGCATATTACTTTTGCGTTTCTTAACCCACAGAAATATAACCAATAGAACAACACAATAAAGTAAACCCCAGTAAGGCATCTGCTAAGTAAAATACATCAGTCTCTTACCCAAACAAAGGTCCTTTCTGAAGGACACATATACAGAGTACACTTTGATTTATGTAAAAACAAACACACCCATTCAAATCACCTACTTCAACTCTGCAGTATCTACCTTAAGGCTGCATAACAGCTAATTTTCTTGTGAAGAATCTAGAGCACTCCAGAGTGAAGCTATCAGCTATGTTGTAAATGACTAAAAAGGCATATATAGTTTTTATTCTTCCCTCCTGTCTTCCATTGGAGAAAGAAGAAAAATAATTTCACAGCTAAAGACAAGGTGGACTGGTGCTCCCAAGTGCTATTAAAAACTCCAAGGTGATTGTCGTGAAAATCCCTCACATCCATTTGGCAGCAACTGTTGGCCTGTTTTTTGATGCTGCAAGCAGCAATGGAGCCTACCCTAAAAAATTCCACTATTAGCACTGATGAGAATCCCTTCATGATACCACATATTACTGACCTTTAAAGCTTGCAAGATGGGCACACCACAGTGTGGTAATGGGCACATCTCAGGATGGCACATCTCAGGATGGCATGAGCATGAGCACTTGGAAAAGACATGTTGTTGACTCTCTGGATTAATTGAATCTCTGAATTTTTGCTATCTGCAAGTACCAAGATTAGAGATTCACAGAATGTTTGAGGCTGGAAGGGACCTCTACAGATCAGCTAGTCCAATCTCCCTGCTCCGGCATGGACACATGTGGCACAGGACGGCATCCAGGTGGGTTTGGAAGATCTCCAGAGAAGGAGACTCCACAACTTGCCTGGGCAGCCTGTGCCAGGGCTCTGGCACCCTCACAGGAAAGAAGTTCTTCCTCACATGGATGGAACTTCCTGTGTTTCAGCTTATACTCATTGCCCCTTGTGCTATCAGTGGCCACCACTGAGAAGAGTTTAGCCCCTTCCTCCTCACACTCTCCCCTCAGATACTTATATATATTGATCAGATCTCTTCTCAGTCCTCTCTTCTCCAGCCCAGGAGAAGGCCCAGCTCCCTTAATCTTTCCTCATAAGATACATACTCCAGTTCTTTAATCATCTTGGTTGCTCTCCACTGGACCCTCTCTAGAAGTTCCATGTCTCCAGGTGCGGCCTCACCAGAGCTGAGTAGAGGGGCAGGATCCCCTCCCTTGACCTGCTGGCAACATCCTCCTGATGCAGCCAGGATCCCATTGGCCTTCTTGGCCACGAGGGCACACTGCTGACTCATGGTTAACTTGGTGTCAACCAGGACTCCCAGGTCCCTCTCTGCAAAGCTGCTCTCCAGCAGATCAACCCCCTAATCTGTACTGAAGCCTGGGGTTATTCCTCCCCAGGTGCAGGACCCTGCACTTGTCCTTGTTGAACCTCGTGAGCTTCCTCTCTACCCAGCTCTCATTTTGATACCTCAGCTGGCCCTTTCCAGGCCTGCCTCCGGACAACCCCACCACTTTAGACAACAGGCTACTTGCACTACAGCTATGATGACATTAATGGAGGGCTCATCTAGTATCCTAGACCACAGGCTCTTCTGAAGGAACAGACTAGGATTTAGGGGTAGAAAGGGAAGCTCAGACTAGATAATGTACTGTGGGGTAAATTGCTATCAAAGTAAATTCAGAACTTTTAGACAGCAGAGGTAATTGGAAAAAAAGGTGAAGTGAAAATCATCTGTAAAGAATCATGGAGACATTTTGGCCCATCTCTAAAAATTCAGGCAAAAGGAACGTAATCAGCATTTAGAAACAAATAATTTCAGCAGCTTATAGTACAGCTGAGGCAATCTGCTTTACCTACACAGGTATTATATGGGAGAACACTAAGACTTACATGTTTTGGCTAGTTATGCTTTAACTTATTTTAAAAAGTAGCCTTTAAAAACAGTATACATAATTCATAGTTTGTATATATTAAAAAAAAAAAAAAAAGCTAAGAATACAAACACAACTGCAAAGCTTGCTTACTTGCACATTAAACAAATACACTTGAATATTGCTCTTATCTTAAGGTATATGGCTTCCCTTCTCCCCCTCCAAAAAGGGAAATCAATGCCAATTTTATTCCATATTTATGGAGAGCCTTCTAAAGGGAATCAATGTGCTTCTAAATGCTAGATAACCAGCACTGACTTTGTCAGTAACCTTCACCATCATACCAGAATGCACAGCTGTTCTCTTTATTTCTACAAAACGTTGACCAACAGGTTTATGCTGTGGTTTATTCCACTGCTGAGAGAAAGAAAGAATGATAAAAATTTCATTTGATATGACACTGCAGCAGTAATCGTCCTAATTGGCCTTTGTTTCTGTTTGTCATCTATAATTATTCTTTGCATAAATTATCACATGTTTGACTACAGCATTTATATGATCAGTGAGCGGTTCCTTAATAAGCCGTTATCAAAATCTTAACAGCAATACATTTATAGTAAATTGAAAATCCAACCTGAAAATAACATGAAGTTATATTTTCTTAAAAGCGTTGAGAATTAATGTTTTAAAATTACATCATTCCTAAGAATTGTATCTTGGCCAATTATGGTCTGTATAGAAATTCACTCACAACAGAATTCACAGCATCCCAAAATAAACAAAATTTAACTAGCCCATGCTAAACTTGGTTATATGTTCAGCACCCATGCCAAAGAGAAAGCACAAAATAACAATGTTAAAACAAGCAAAAAAAGACAAGTTTTAAAATTGTATTATGATTTTTTTTTCAGAATATCTTCTTTTAAGCCAGCAAACCAAATTGAGTCAGCAAGCCAATGCCACCCAACTGTCCTTCCCAGCTAACTGAACTCACTGAAAAATAGCACAGCAGTTTCAATGAACGGTTCCCTCAGACCATCTGAAGTCTCACACAGGATTTTATGCAGATTATTATAAACATTGAGATATTTCTGCCACCTGTGAATGCTGCCACACTTCCAAAAATTTGCTTGCAATTTTGCACAGATATAGTTTCTGTTTCAGGGGCCTAGACTCCTTATATTTCCCCCCAAAATCCTAGATCATGATTGTATATTCAGGGAGCAAACAACAGCTCAGAACAATTATATACTTTATTCTTAAAACACTATTTAAACAGCAATTCTGTATAATGTCTAAGGAATCATTCTGCTCCTAATTCCTCATTAAGGGCACACTTATTTTGGGTTCACATGAGGGAGAAAATAGACGCTTCACATTTGGATGCTGTGGTTTAACATCAAAGTAGGAAGCCAAGCATACACATTACCTACTAAATGTCATTTCATAGTTGATCATAGGATTTCAAAATCAAGAAATTAGAAGCCAAGGACCAGTCTGTGTTCTCATTTTTACCCCCTTACAAGGGGTAAAAATTGTTTGTTTTGCAACAAAGCTGTCCCAACAGCAGCGTATGTGGCAGATGAATCATGCCCTGCTGGCCCAGTTTTCTACAAAGCTCTTTAATACCCATCCTCTGAATTTTCCTACATGCTGCAGCTTCTACCCAGCAAAACCTACATTTTCAAAGCCTATTCTACATTTTCTTAATTCTAATTAAACAAATCTTAATCTTGACTTTAATGGCTGCAATTATGATACTTCATTATGTTAAATGTTAGTTGCAACATAAGAATAAATTGTATAAACAGTTTAGCTGCAATTGCATGGAGTCTAACTGTACATTACTCATTAACAAGATGTGGGTAGCAGCAATTATAACATTTCCTCCTAATGTCCCTATTTATTGAGTCTCAGCAGCAAGCCCCCTTTTCACAACACACACTGATTGACGATAGCAGCTTTTGTACTTGTGAGGAACAGGCACAGTAACCTGCTGTGTGCCTGTAACTCAGATCGATGGAAGTACACATTAGCTCTTAGCCTCGCAGGCCAGAGTTCCTGAAGGTCAAAATAGCCATCAGCATCACTGTAGGGTACAGAAATCATTTCACAAATTGTGAACAAAAACAACACAACTTGCTTTGCAGTTTGATTATTGTTTATAGATACAGCAAGCCAAGAATTAAAGCATAGCCTTGAGGCAGCGTAATTATTTACAGCTGAAGACTCATATCATTATTAGCGTGCTCCTAATTGCTTGAAGTTATATCAATGTTAGCTGATTTAACACATTTTTGATAAGAAGCATGGAAATTGTTTTCTCTGCATATGGAATGTTAGATTTGTTTCTTATTTTTAAGGTTTTCCCTCCTCCTCTTTCTTTCAAACTGTCCCCTGTTTGCCATTGGAAAGAACCCCACACCCATAAATTCTCCTTTATTCTGGATGTCTGTAACTATCACTGCAGTGCTTTGTTGTGTTTCTGTGGAACCATATATTTGAATTTAGCTCAACTAAAACGATGCCAGGTTTTGGCTTTCACTAACAATAGACTTGGTAATTTCACATCAGTATCAAGGAACTGGAGAATAAATCACGCTTTGCTTTGAGTGGCATACATAGCACCTGAGAGCCAGCTGAATGAAAGCAAGGCAAGCTTTTTCAAGAAAGACAGCACAGATAAACTCCTGGACATAAATGACATATGAATCAGGCATCACATATACCTTTTCAAAGAATGACACAGACTATGTAGCCTAACATCACTATATCCGGTTTCTCATCTACAGGAAAGACAAATCAAGACTGCTATTTAATAAAACAGAGCAACAGCTGCTTTGAGAACTTCCCCTTTCACCTGACCTGTAGTTAGTTGCTTAATTTGCTCCTTTCATTCAAACCAGAAGAGCCCTAAAGAATAGGCACAAACTCCTACCAGTGACCCCGGTTTACTACCTTATAAATGTTATTTGTAAGGGCTCACCTAAAGCAGCAAGGGCTTAAGGTAAATCAAATGCAAAGAATGCCTTATTTACCTTTAACAACTTTCCTTGTATCCCTGAATTAGCACCCTGAATTTTCAAGCTCAGCACCAAATATTTCTGCCTCTTCAGCTGGCGTGCCTAGTGGCAGAAAAAGGCTGTTATGACAGTAATAGTGGTCTTGATGAGACTGTACAAGGCCATTCTGAGATCTTTTCTGAAATACCATCATTCCTGGGCAGATAGATTCAACTCGTCATAGAGAAGCAGCAGCAAGGAGCCTGTGTTCTGCACAAGGACTTGAAATTTCACCCAGCAAAGCCATGGCAGAGGAAGACTAGGTTGTTGTTAGGGTTAGCAGAGGGGTAGGAAATAGAGCTGCTATATTTCTACTTACATTACATATTTTTACATACATTACTTTTTGTCTCTGTCTCAGCCTCTTGCTTCCAGCTATCCCTTGCCTCTGAATCAGGATGCCTGAAGACTTATAACTTTCAAAAGGAACACACGTCATGGTCATGAAAATACAATATTTAAGGTAAGGGGAAGCCTTAGAACAAGATCACATTATAAAAAGCCTATGTAGGAGAAAATGAGAATAATTCAACCACTAGAACAGTGCAGCTCGGGTCCTGACTCATAGAGGGAGGGAGAAGAGCACAAAACACTGTTTACTGAGGAGGCAGCCTTGCCAGCTTGCAGAGGTGATCCCACGGTGGGATTGCCAGGAATGTCGGCAATCCCAAGCACACCTGTGTGTCTCACCATGGCGTGTGCTCAGTGTTAGGCAGTGAATTCAAAACAGTTAAATTCATGCTTCGCTGGATGAATTGTGACTCATCTACCTGAAGAATCCTTTAGTTGCTCTAATTCCGCTATAGATGTGTATCAAAGATGAGGTCAAATCACTACAGAGTGGGCTACTTTAAAATAACGGTCCAATTGCTGAAGTTACAGCATCTGGCTACGGGTGGGGTGATGTCAGTCAAATTATATATTACAGTTTCCAGAGAGAAAAATCTTCCATTTTTGTCTGTGAATGGGGAAATAAAAAACTGCAATAGCGTGTGAAACTGTCATAACAGCTTTTCACAGTTCAGACACATTAAATTACCAGCAATCAATATCCCAAGCTTAAAAAAAGAAAAAAAAAAGAATAGATTTGCTAGGAAAAAATAAAGAAGCAAGTTCTAGCAAGTAGTAGCATCTAGTTTTATCTCTGAGCTTTAGAGCTTTAGCTTGTGCAGTCTTACACAACTCTTAACAGCTGCATAAATTGAACCTGAAAGAAATAGATGAAAAAGAAAAAAAAATACCCAAGCCCAACACAGACTTCATAAGGGACTTTGCCCAAGAACAGCCAAGAAGGCTGGAGCTTTTAGGAGTTAATTGTATTACACATGGTAAGGCATTGATAGGTAGAAAGGAAAACTGAGGGAGAAGCACATATAGGCCAAATAAGAGCATGTCTTCAGGCTGCAGGAGACCAACCCTTGCTATTCCTCTCCTGTATGATTAAAAACTAAATCACTGCCTGTTGTTCCTCACTAGGTGCTTTGTAGTCTTGGCATCTTATAAATGAATCTCCTGCAACTCAGTCTGCTTTTCTGAGATGACAAATAATGGATCCTGTAATGACACATGGGTTTTCTGCTGCAGGACTCAAGTGCCTAGTACCTTTAACAGTTTTTGTTTTCTTATTCTAGCTGGAGAGCTGTATAGCACTCAAAGTGAAAGAAAACTAATACAGTAAATAGAAACTGCTGTCAGTATGAACCAGATTAGTCAATCCTTATAGCACAAGTGAATTTCAGATAGCAGCTCAAGCATGACCACTGTGATCACAGCCTAGTGTTTATGTATACATAGAAACAATGAAGTGGCCTGGCAATTACTGGAAATACATTCCTCAAGCTTTCAGGCTATGCCAAGCTTAAAATTGTGGTCAGCTCATGTGGGAGAAACTAGATCAACTTGGATTGCATTGCAGCAGTTGTAATGGAATTGTGTATTTTGTCTTTCTGTAAAGCTTCCAGTGCTAAGTGCACAGCAGCTTAAACGACTGTGACATATATTGCTTTCCACGCCTTCGGATCTCACACATCTGTAGCTGTGCCTCCGTCTTTGGTCTAAGGAATTGCCAACATGGTGAAACAATATGTGCCATCCTGCCTCCCCAAAACCAGAGTACCAGGCATAAAACCCACTGTTATGCATGGCAAAGCCCGTAGGACTTGCTAGTCCTAGAGATGGATAAAATACAGGTTTGCGGTGTAATCTGTCCCTGCCAAAGTCAACAGAAGCACCAACACTTCCTTCTGTTCAACTAGAGTTGGACCATGCAAGTCTTCATAAACATCTAAGTTTCATGCTTGCAATACCTCTCACATTGAAGTCAGCAAAACACACATATCTATTTTCCCCTTCTCTTTTGTCTAATCTGCCTACTTTCTCACTCATCTTTCACCAGAACCTCTGGCAAGAAACATCATTACACCAACCTTTCTCTAGGGCCGTATTCCAAACTTAGCCATTTTTTTACATACATATATGTGCACATATTTATGTCTATTAATCATTTCCTTGCCCCTTTGCATTAACAGCATAACCCCAAAGTTGAAGATGAAGCACATTTAAATTCCAGTGCCTCTTTCACATTTGAAGGAGGCTCAGAAAAATCAAGCCCACAGAGGACCAGAGACTCTCAGCTGGATAAAAGAGGTTTTTACTCAGGACCAGTCAGTTTAATCAGCTAAAATATATGTCTGTGACTCAGCTTCCCTGCCTGTAATACCAAAAGAAACAAAACAAAACACTTCCTTATTTCTCACCAACAGAGCTGAGATTCACCAATACATTGGTGCTGCCTACAATATAGGAATGAGTAATATAAACTCTGTTTTAAATAGAACTACACAACATCAGACTTACATTTCTGTGATACAGAAAACTCCTACCTCTTATTCTTCAAAATTTCTATGCTATAGAATCTACTGTGTGTTCCTGTTTAACCCTCTTTGGCCTATCAAAGCAGGCTATCTTGTTTTTCTTTAGAATTCAGTTCTGCTGTCATGTAGACTATTCTGGTCTCATCAGCACAAGACCAGAATAGTTAGGTTTGAAAAACTGAAGGAGAATCTATAATTTTAACAAAAACTGCATTGATTTAAACCTTCTACTGTATAAAATAGTGTTACACTTAATATTTTACTAGGCTTCCTAAATACTGAAAGCCAGAGCAAAGAGTGGAACAATACACAAGGCAATATCCAGCTGACAGTATTTTATAGAGCAAACCTAGAGTATCCAGATTTGTTTATGCAAGCAAACAGGGCAACATTTACCCAGACATTTTAAGACACCCTAGTATGCTTTAGCTGGAATATTTTTTGGTTAAATAGTTCTTTCCTTTCTATAGACATAAATATTTCTCATTACTAGTTATGTCAGGAAGAATGTTCATGTTGTTTACCAAAGTTTAGGTGACTTTTACTGAGTGAAGGGAAATGATATTTCTGAAATTGACTTTTCCTGTACTCTATCATTTTCCCCCAAGATCAGAACAAATAAAACATATTTTCACTGAAGCTGCTTCCTCCGGCCACTTTCTCTTGCAGAAATTTGTTCTAAGGCATTTCCTGTCAATGCTTCCCATCGTTCTCCAAAGTTTGCATTTTTTTAATATATATAAATTTTACTGTCCACGACAATAAATATCACATCTGTCATCTACAGCTATCAATATGTCGCAGAGATTGCTCTCCCATCTCCTGTGGTTGTGATGAGCTTTCAAATGTGGCTCCCAGCATTCCTAGCTCCTTGGCTCCAGAGCAAAGTAAATCCGCAGTAGCCATTAACTGTTACTTTAACCAGATCTGAGGTTCCGAATCCTGCACTGTCGCCTCTTAGCTCGCTGCTGTGCACAGAGCTGCAAATGCCAAAATGATGATAACGTCAAATAAAAATGATATTTTCTGAAAGGTCCAGGTGTAATTGTCAAAATCCTTTCCGTGGCATTGAACATTAATCTCACAGATAGAAGGACGTGGCTGAAGTTATTGAATGCAACCCAGAAAGGGAATGGTATCTAACACTACAGGTGATGTTGGAGAGGATGCAGACGCGTTTCCCCATTCCTTGTTGCAGGAATGCACACAGCAGCACTCAGGCTCTGCACTGGGATAAGTCTCCAGCAGACAGGATCTATGTTAGGAGGAAACTCAGACAAGCAGGACAGGCTTTGAGACAGATCATAACAGCATGGCTTGGGCAGCCAGATTGGGGGAAAACAATTCCTGTGAAATATTAGTATAATTAGTCCTTAAAGGGAAAGCTTGGTTTGTACAATTAAGCAAGCAAAAGGCAGAGGAGAAATATCCTAGCCTGAACTCTCTCCTCTTGCATGCATGCAGCAATATTTTGTTATCTCTCTGTACAATGTAATGCTCTCATATTATTCAGCCAATGGTCTGTAATTAAGGATGAAAAAGGTTTCCCACAATCTGAGATACACACAGTTTTCTGTGTGTTGCACTGCATACCAAGATCAGTTCCCCATTAAAAAAAAAAAAAAAAAAAAAAAAAAAAAAGAGTATTTGCTAGAAACAACCCCTTTAATCAGCCTCAAGTTTGCAGGTAGGAAATTAACTGCTTTTTAGCATGTCCAGAGTAAAATTAGCTTTTATACCTGTCACGCTCCATAATTGTCATTGCACTTAACTCTGGTAGAGAAGTTGACCAGTCAATGAATGTGCTCTTGTGATGGTATCTACACAGCCTTTAAGTCAGTCAAATATAACCTTATTGAAAGAGAATCACAAAAATCTCCTTTTTCCCCTCACCCAAAGATACTTATGATGGGACAGCCTCCTTCTGCTTGCCTCCAGAAAGCAAGGTGTCTACGAGGACACCGTGGCAAAATCACTCATCATAGAGGTAAGTCCACTGCACAACCCACAGCAGCAGCAGCTACTCTATTTAACAGCAGATAACAGCATTTTTAGTCATAAATTCTTGCAGCTTTTAGGACGTCTTATATCATTTAGCACAGCCATTGAAACCAGTCCTGCCTGATTTGTAAAATGGCTGAGAAACGAACAGGGAAAAGTCTAACACCTGTACAAAATACACATCTCAAGCCACAACTTGTCTTTGTGGACATAAATGTTTCTCAAAAAGGGCTCAGCTACATGTCATTAGAAAAAGCACAATTATGCTTCCATATTTATCTGCTAGAGGATCATAGGTAATCTCTCCCTCAGGTAGCTCATCCCAACCAGATGCTCAGATCAAAAGCTTCAGCACAGGTAGAGACTAAGTATCATCGACGTAATACCCAAGCACGTGTTTATTCCCACTGCAGGCATCTCGATGCTGCAGCACTGTAAGTGAAGAACACTGCAGAACTAGCTCTTCAAAGCGGGCCTTAGAAGCCATCTCTTTGTGTGGTATGGTGGAGACAGTATTGTTCTTATTACGACTCACATAACTCATACTCAGCCGTTAAATTATAGAGCTTTCATCTGTCTAAGGAGACAAGGCTAAAGGGATCGTGCTGAGAGCTGGCATACATGTGCTCATCCGTATATCTCCGAACAACTTTTGAACATCTTGCCAGATTTTGATCAAATCTGACAGAAGGGCAGAGACCTCAACAACATCAACTTCTTGCAAGTCTTCATGAAAACAAACACCTGGTCTGAGGAAAGACCTAATGACAGTCCCCAAGAAAAGCAAGCAGGCAAGCAGGGCTCACCCTTTAACTCCAAAGGGTGTTTAACTCCAACATGAATCACAAAACCAGACGAAAACAGGCTTCGCTGGTTCGCTCTGCAGCTGCATTACCCGTCATGGTGGAGCAGCACGTGCCACCGTGAGCTGCGGCATCCCACGAAGCTCCCTGCTCCCCAAGGGCCGCAGCATCACCATTTAGGAAGGGCTTGCAGATAGTCCTTGGTCACTGCAACCCCCTGCACTTTTTCATAAAAGGACACTTAATCCCAAGCCAAGATCAAGCATGGAAATCTCTCTCCTGCATTCTCTGCAGTCCTCTGTCGGCTGTTACACGTGAGCCTAACCATTGAGGGCTCACACCACAACACTCACAGTCCTCAAAGAAATCCTGATCTCACTGGAGTCAGCAGGAGCTTCTCTCTCAACTATGGTAGAGCTCAAAGAAGTACATATTTTAAAGAACCACTACCAATAATAAGCACATGATTCCTAGCAGGCTACTTTCTTACAGTCACCATTTTAAAATAAATAAAGGAATGCCATGCTTTGCGTGAAATCAATTGCAGTGATAACATTGCAGCTCCTCTGAATTCAAACTTCCAAACTCAAACTGTGAATAGACTTTTTCTTCTGTGAATAGAGGATTTGTGAGCTGGAAATGCATCCTGTGCACATGCTGTGATCCCACAAACTGTAGCCCCTTCAAGTCCTTTTTGTTTCCCTAGTTTTGGGGTTCTGTGCTGGTTCTATATGAAGTAAGAGCATTACACATTTGGCAGATCAACAGGTGTGAAAGATGTCTCAGTATTTTCTTGTTATTCAGCTTCGAAGCACCTACGCATCAGGATCAATTTCAGTGAATAAAATACCAGCCTAGAAGTGCTCTGTTTATAAACATACTTACATGTGTATGCATATTTGTGTATACAAACACTCTACATATATTCTCTAAACCAAATAAAGATGGCCAGAAATAAGAGCTGTGACATAAGGACTGTACCTTGTACACTGTGTATATTGGCATTCACACAGTTACCAGAAAAGCACCCTTTCAATCTACACAGTACAGAGGAAAACTTCAGCCATTTTTAATAAAATATAGGGAATGCTGCTTCTGGCAAATGCAGTACAAAAGCTAATGTTTAAACTGCAATGAAACAACAGTAGCAATAAAAAGTATTAGGTCTCTACTGTGGAAAAGATTTACATTAAGATAAAGAAAGCTCCTTTTGCAGAAAAAGCTGTGGTTTACAGCACTCACTAAGTGAGTATCTTCAGTTTTCTGGTCTGCATGGCTGCCGCTTGGGCATACAAGCCTAAAAATCCTTGCAAAAGTCAGAAGATTTTAATTTTCCTGAGTTGCCCTAGTTCTTGCTAAATCTTTTTTTGTCTGAATAATTCAGAAAAAAAAAGGATCACAACATCCTGTGCTTCCATCATTTCATCTGTAAACTCTACTTTTTTAGCACATCAAATCCAAAACTTTCCTGACTACCCCAAAAGCTAATTTTAAAATTAACCTGCACCTTTGCACTTGCCTTTATAAGTAAAGTATTTTAAATGCTTTAATCTGTTCAATAAAATATTAAAAGTTCACAATGGTTCAAGGAGAAATGCACAGAAGGACCTTTAAGTCCCAGTAAAATCCACTCACGTGGTCTTTTGGCAAGTGGTAACACCCTAGAGAATAATTCTTAGTGAGCTCCCAAATCCGGACACCAGCTGTACTTCCTACTAGAGAACTGCTGGGGTACTAGTATTGCCATATGTAACTATTGAGTCTTTCTGTATAAGCTTTAGCAGCTAAAAGCCTGATCCAAAGGACCTTAAACCAACGCCGTTCTTTCCACTGGTTCCAATCAAGGGGTCTTTGAATGTTCAGTGCAAATCAAGCAGTCTATCTCAAATATCACACGTGCACCAAAGGAAATTGCTTTTGAATCTAATGCTGTGCTATATCCCAGATATGTCAGCAAGGCTTAGTTCTTTAGTAAAAACTTATTCCTGAATAACAATTTAAATGCTTTGCAAAGTGACACGGTTGATTTTTTTTCTGATTTATTTTAACTATGTTGTTATCCATTCTTAAAAGGCACTTGCTTTTAAGATCTTTCTAAGATTAACAAGATTAACAATCACTGGGCTGCCTCTGCATAGCTTGTATAGGAAATTACTAAAGCTCCTGAACAGCAAGGTAACTAAAACCTGAAATGTCTTTTTCAAGCACCGGGAAGATAACAGGGTAAGAACAGAGATGGACTCTGCTAAGTGCGAGTTAGATACCGATCTGCATCTCAGACCACAGTAAGCAACAGCATGAGCAGGACACAAGTTTAGGAGCCCACCCAGTGCCAGCCCCATCTTAACGTGCACCACACACTGCCAAGATACCTGCGGGCATCACAAATGCTGCTGCTGCAGCTCCTAACAACCAGCCCCACTTCCGCACCTCCTGCTGCCTCCTCTCCCTTCTCCACAACATCTCGCACAGCACTGCCTCAGCCTTCTGCCTCTCCTCCCTCTTCATCTTCATGCTAGGAGGCTGAAGGCTTCTAGGCTGCAGTGGGAAAGGCGGGAGCAAGTGAGCGATTGAGTCAGAACAGGACGAGGAGAAAAGGGAGGATGGGAATGGACACAGGCCTAAATGGAAAGCACAAGAGAGGCAAGAGTGAGCACCAGCTAAGCATCACTTAATTTGCACACATATTACCACGAGGGCATGGCCTATAATTCAACAGCTCTGCAGTATTTTGCATCGGCTTGCGTGCTGTCCAGAGACTGTCCTGCTCTTCCATCTTTGGTTTCCCCTACCTGATTACCAGGTCACCATGGCTAATACTGCATTCAGATTACATTCATGCTCTACCATTAACAACAGGGTCACCATACAAATCACTGACTTCTGTGGGGATGGTCAAACAAGAGAACGTATAGTGGAATATGATCCATCTGTCAGAGGGGAAAAGAAATATAAAGATGAAGGATGGAAACTCATTTCATCAGATAGGTTTCAACAGGTATTTTAAGACAGAAATCCATGCGATATTGTACCAGTAAGAGCAGCACGCTGTTGGCGTCTTTCTCTACTTTATTTGCAGGATATAGTCTAAATAAGTAGTAGCATGCGTCAGTATGCGTTCACATGTTTTTATTCATAAATATGATGTACCACAAATTGCAGAGAAGAAAATTTGCACTTCCTATGGAAGCCATGATGTACAAGCTGTAGGCATTTCATCTGACCTCATAGGCAAAACTAAATTGATCGAAGGCAGACCAAAACTCCCTCATCATGCTATTATCCCTCCCATCTAAATTCAGATAAAGTCTCATAATTAAGAGCAGCTTTTTAAATTGCAGGAAAAAGCAAAGGGCTTTTAGGTCATCTAGAAGAAGTGAAATAACAAACAAAAAATAGAAAGTAAATCTTGAAGAATGTAAATGTTAAACGACGCTCTAAAAAAAGGTGACACATTTTGCCAAGACAAACTGGCCCAGCTGCTGCTAGTGCCAGAGCCCTCCCCACGACTCAGGCTGCAACAAGGGAGGCAGATTTAGAGAAACATGACAGCTTGGAGGGAGACCAGGGCACTTTCATTCATGGCACAGTCGCTTTTAAGAGGGTGGAAGTTAGTCATCCTTTAGCCTAGCTGACTCCTGTGGGAAAGCATCTGGAATAGACACAACTGGTCTGTGTGCGAACGCACTCCAGGGTTAGACACGGAGCATTTGATGGCACGAGGTCTCCGTCTTCTCCTGTCACTGCAGACACAAGTCCTTCCCATTACTTAGTCCACACTAAGCCAAATTCATCCCAAATGTGGTTGAACAGCAAGGATAATTTTATTGTGTAGATTCTACTTTATTGTCACATTCTGTGCCCAGGCAGATACTATAAAGCTAAGCTGACACACAACTTCTATTCAATTAAGGAGCTGTTCTCACAGCTATGATAAACACACTGTAAGATACTCCCCTTTTGATCAACATTTACAATTTAACATTAATAGAAGCTCAGGAGAAGAAATAGAGATATCGTTACTACCAGTTGCCATGAAAATTTTCCTCTCTACATTCACTCAGTGCTTCTGAATAAAATAGAACTGGAGCATGTGAGAGTGAGCACTCTCTCTCCCAAAATAGCCTAAAACAGTCTCGTTGTAGGGAAAACAGAGTCTCCAAATTCTGCTGTGGACATGGCCTCTAACTGGGAGGGAGGGGGGTCGAGGCTAAGTCTCCCAGCAAGCTTTAGTCAAAACATCTCAAAATCAAGACAAATGTAAAGCCATGAATGCTCCCTATTACATACGTCTCTGCTGAATACTTTGGTATTGCCCTATTGCCTGTGACAATGGAGTTAAGGGAATCAAACATGTTGTATGGAAACAGCAGAAAGCTGTCAGCAGTAACCACTGTCAATACTCTGGCTGAGCTTCATACTCCTGCTTGTCATTTATTTATTTACTTATAAATGAACATTTTTGATATAAAGCACTTCTGTATGCAAGCAGTAAAGCCAAACTAATAAGCCAATGATTAATTTTGTTCTTGTCCTACGTTTGTTTTCCTCTTAATAATCTACATGGATGCATTAGCGAAAACATTCATTTGCCTAGACTTTATGTGGTATGAAGCAAACCCAGAAGCATTTTGCAAAGGCAGCTAGTTGTCACAGAAGAACTGGGTGGGTGAGCAAAGAGGACAGACATGAAAACATATTTACAGAGCTTCACGCAAGCTGCAAAAAAGCACAAGAAATGTTACATAAAGCACAAAAGTTGCTCAGCACTTTTAACGATGCTGCCATTCTGAGAAACAGTCTCGCAGACCTCAGTCACAGTTACCAGAGATGGCAAGAAATAGCCAGATGGGGAGAAGTAAAGGAAAATCCAGCAATAATTTTGAAGAAAAGGACAAAGAGAAAGCTCTTATGAGAAAACTTCACCAGTCACTGTGTAGATAGTGGTATTTCAGTTTTTTTATATGTTATTAACTGTCTGTATTTAACAGCAAGCAAAAGGCCTAACTCTCAGAGCGCGCTCCAATATTTGTCACAGATTTTGCTCTTATTTCTGTCCTCATGCGGTTTGTCTGGCGGCAGCAGCACGGTGCTGGTTGCAGACTCTCCCAGGCTGTTTTTGGTGCCACCAGCTGCCTCGTGCTGAAATGGAGCACAGAGCACGCTGCTCCCCAAGAGAGCTGAGCAAAGCCATTCATGGGATAAAAAAGGGTCCCTTTCTGTCTCTTAATGTGGTACAATGAGTCACATCACTGCAGATCTCAGAATATCATACATATTTCTCGTGATAGCCGTCTCACAGACTAAGGAGAGCGCTCATTTTGCCAAATTAAATCCCCCTCATAAAAGTTTTTCAAATTACAGCAGAGCTTGGGAAACAAGAGAAAAACATCACGTTCCTTTTTGCTTCAGGGCAGGAGCTGCAGAGGACCCAACTCCTGCTTGCTTTGCATGTCCTCGGTTATTGCCAACTCCAGTGGCAAACTGGGTCAAGCAAAGAACACAGAAATAGCAAGAGAAAATGACCACGCTCTCCCATACTTGATGGTGTGGGATAAACAGTCTCCTAGCAAGAGCTGGGAGCAACAGCATCGCTTGCAAGAAGTACAACCCTAACGCGTTAGGAGGTCAGCTTTTTTAAAAAATGCCTATAAAACATTTATATTCTTTCATACTAGTGTGTATTCTCTTGTACAATAGAAAAAAATATTGTGTATTTCATTTCTTGCCACATAGTATTAAAAAACTATTTGAAAAATGCTTTGAAGAACACTCCAAAAAGTTGCTGGTATTGTTTTCATAATTCCAACTTAGCTGGCTACAGAGAAGAAAATGTTAATAAATGAGACAAACAACAACAAAAAAGCCCTAAAAGTATTTTTTTTTTGAAAATATAAACAATATCAGCCCATCCATCTATATATTTATATGGCCTCCTTAGTCACATTGTAGAAAACATTTGCATTTAAGAAAACAGAAAAAAGCAAGGTATCTTAAATCTTTGTAGATTTAAAAGAGCTAAAAAAAAATAAAATAAAAAGCATGGTTAGTGAGGAGGAAACTCGCTGACTGTATTTTATGTCATGCATGCGAGTTACTATACATGGTGCTGTTAAGAAAAAGATAATCAAATTGAAAGCTGTGACCTTAAATTCAGCCCTAGACATGCAGAAAGGCATGGGGATATCTTATGCATTTAGAAAAATGATTTAACAGCCCAGGATCATCTCCCATCCTAGGAGTCTCTTTACTGCTGCCGCTTCCAGTTCCTGAGAAGCATGACCAGTCTTGGTGGGAAATTGTTGCCAAGATTATCTCCAGTAAACAAATCCAACCTTCATGTGGTTTTAACAGACAATTTGAGATAGAGACATACAGCTCCTTCAAGGAAGAGCCAAGTAGGTGACTTCTCAGCTGATGACATCCTACAGGGGACATTGCAAAGTAGATTGACAACTGCATTTTGCATTGACTGCTGCATTTTTTAATAGTTGCTTCCCCCTTCCAAGGCCTTTGACAAGCTCACAAAGACCAAAGCAAAGGCCAGTGTCTCCAGCCATAGCAGTACTCAAACAATAGGATGAAAGTTAAAAATCTTCCCAAGAAACATGACATTTCCAGCTTCCAACTAACATAGGAATGACCCCTCTTATCCCAATCTTGATTCACAGCTCTGACAACTGCTGTAGATATGGGAATTCCAGGTATGGGCAAGATGACCTGTCTTCTTGATACCTTAACACACCCATGAGAGAGCACAGAGAACTGCATTGCATAAATACAATGAAGAGGGTTTTCAAGCCAGAATTTTTGACCGTTTGCCAATGTCAACTCTTTCTCTCAGTTTGCACCAAATGTATTTTTGCTGTGATTTGTGTAAATAAATAAATCCGATATGCACAATAACACTTAAAAGTTCTACAAATTCACGTTGCACAAATATTTACTAATTCCCATGAAACTTCCCAGGCACTATAAATAATATTTTAAATCTTTCCTTGTTTTCTTCCTATTTTAAGTTATGATCTTTCCAATCTTTCCAATCTGTACTAAATAATCAATACTAGTTAAAATCTTCAATTCCCTCTAAAGAACGAGTCCTCCAGGTTTTTGAATGAAATACCAGTGTTTACCAGTCTTATCTCACTTATCTATCTATATAGATATGAGATAAAATTTATATAGTGAGATAAAACACTGAACATTGCAACATAAAAGAAATATATAAAAGAAATATAATAAACATCTGAGGGAAGCTATGATTTAATCTCAGTGCCACCAAGTCAAGAATTTCTCACAGCTTTTTAGAAAGCAATTTTTATTTCTTCCTAAAGTTTGGGCCTGATAAATAAGGTTTCTTTTATGCATCCTTCCCTGGATTATACTGCATTGTTTATTAGCCCTCCATGCTTCCTTATCTCAGTTTGCATGAAATGCAATCATACAAAACAGCAAACTTAACTTAATTGCCATAGACAAGTGTTAATAGATTTTAATAATGCTTTATTAGAATTTATGCAAATTGTACTGCACTGAAAACCTGAATAAAATCCTAGCTTGAACAGCCATTTTCCTCCTACGTTGTCTCCAAACAGAGAGTGGGAAAAGGAAGCTTTAATTATTACTTTCTGATGGAATCTGCTGATGAAAATTCTCTTATTATGAATAAGCATAGGTGTCAAAGATGATCTTTAAAATTCTGAGCTTCATAATTTATTAATTAGCACTAAGGACTTCTCTCAGGAGGTGCTTTAACACTAATAAGACTACCACGCATATTTTTGTGTGTTTGTTTACATTAGGATTCCACCTCCACAACCTCTTTTTTTTTTTTTTTAATCTTGATAAAAAGCAGTACAGTGGCCAATCTTAGTTTTCCAGGACAGGATGGATATGCAAAGAGCCATCCCTGAGGCTTGGCAACAGATGTAAATGTGTCTTGATAAAAGTGTGGATGATGTCACGCAACAGCACTATGTTGGTTCTGCTTTAGAATATTCAGTTGACCCACATTTTAGTATATCAACAGCTAAAATTACACAGCTAAAGGAAGAAAAACAAAGCAGGAATGCAGATTTTTGAACAACTGAAACAGAAATGATCTATCCTAGTAAGAAAGTTAGAGTTAAAATGATAAAAGCAATTGAAGTCTAACAAATGCTTTATGTTTTGCTTGCTTTTGTTGTTGCTTTTCCCTCAGAATAAAATCTTACCTTGTATCGAAGGCTTCTGTCCACAGGAGGACTTGCTGATGTCAATGGGAGATATACCCAAATCAAAAGCCGCATGCAACTCTCATATATTACCCAGAAGCCAATAAATGCTATACCTAGATATGAAAAAAGGGAGCAATACTGGAACTATTTTTAGCATTACTGTTAGTAAGACCCCACAGAAAATATTTTAGGCCAATTCTTTTTTTTTTTTTCCCCACACCCATCTTCATAGTCATCAAACCTCTACTGTCATAAAGAGTAAAAATAAGAGAGCATGACTTCAGGTCTTGGAAAGAGCCAACCAAAATATTTTCTGTTGACAAGCATTACAGGGTACCACTGTGGCCAAGATTACATCACGTATGTGAGATAACACACTTCGTGTTGCACTCCACAAGCTTTGAAAGACCTGCCAGCAGCGTATTAATAGTTACCCCATTTAAAAATGAGGAAATCAAGTCACCAAAAATCTTACAGGTATTTGCTCAAAAGCAGTGAGAGCCTACCTATATTTAAGTCAGTGGCCAAACTTCAAGAGAAGTAGCATTTTACCAACATTTTGGCCTTGTTATTCACCATAGAGCAATTACTAGTCATAAAACAAGCCCTTCTTTAAGAGCACAATGCAAATCAATGCAACTTTTCACATTCCCACACAAGATGAAGAAACATCATTTATGGCAGATATGCAATTCTGTGACATGAAATGGCTGTAATTCAGAATGTAAGGTTTTATAAAAAATAAAAATAAACCAAATCAGATCCCCCTTCCTACCACACACACCAAACCAGCTTGATTTTTAAGCTAAAGGGCTTTCGCACAGCTTTCCAAGAACACTAACTTTAATCATTTAAGGAGAGATAATGACAAAACACAAAGGAATATCAGCTTTACCATTCAAGCAATGCAGATACCTAGCATTTCTCTTCGCTTTCAAAAGCCTCCACCCACATACTTCAGTTAAGATTTATGGCCTGTTTCTGAGGTATCGGTATCAGTGTAAAGACTGCAGTAGCCCTGCCACTGTAGCCAGGTAGACTGTAGGGTGTGAGGGAGGCACACAACTTGGAAGGACCTCTGATCACTTTTACTAGTGCAAACTGATGGGCTGCCACTGGATTTGAGGCAAGTCCAGGACACTGAAGGTCTGAGATGAACTGTCTTGAAGCCCATAAGTTGTGCCAGGGACAAATGTGACTAAGTTGTTTGGAGGGTTCTTTAATTGCATGTTAGCTGACAACACATAGTGCTAAAAATAAAAAATATAGTTTTTTTAAATGGAAATGATGACTAGCCCTTAATGATAATTAATACCAGACATTTTCAAAGACCTTTTTTCACCTACAAATGTAACTAATTACTGGGATTTCTCACTCACAGGTTGCTGTGCTGCAAAACAGCAGCAGCTGGGCTGTCTTTTTTTATTTACTCTTGAAGGGCTTTCAATAAATCTGTTTCAAATTCTGTTAACCCTACTCAACCTTCTCACCCTCCCCTTCCTGCTCCCTCACAGCCCCCTCCTGAAAAAGGAAAGAGGACTCATTCATGAGTTACAGCTGAGCAGAGTGATTTATAACCACACAACTAAGTGCAAAACATGCTCTGGCAAAGGAGCAAATTCCTCCGCCTTCCCTCAGATATGATCAGGTGCAACTGCAAACCCTGCCATACCCTTAGTGCTGAGAGAGGAGATAAGCAAGACAGTGACTTTTCCTCCACTAACTTGCGTGCCGGAGTAGGACGCTGTGGAATTACACCCTCCTCCCCCAACACTAGCCCTGTCATGCCCGGCCATAACGCATCATGGGAGGAGGTCACCTAATCCCTGAGCTGCTTTGAAATCCTCACGGAAGAACAGGGAGAAAACCTCTTATCCAAAGTTCAGCATTCATTTTGCAACCAGAAATACGGAGCAGAAAGTGGTCCACAGGGTCCTCCACTCCAAAGCGTGCACATGAAGTAGAAGTGATGAGTTTTGGTAGCTGTAAAATGCCTTGTTTAGATGCTTCTGGTTTATCAAAAGTTTCCCCTCACTCCAATATTATTATGCAGCAACTTCCTGGACTGAAAATGTTATCACATAGGACTATAACACAACACCCTGATTTTATCGCACATTTGATATTTCATATTTTTATTTTATGCCTCAACTCCTAAACCTAGATGAAATTTTCAGGTCCTCCTCAAAATAAATTTTGAATACAACTAGCTTTGGAAATATTTTGTAAACATGAACCTCAGCCAGCAATTAATTGCTATTAAGCCTCTATCTCACTATGAAATGCACAGCTGATCCTCCAGTAGACTGCACAGTCTGAATATTTCAGACAAACTCTTTACGCTGTCAATTTGAGAAGGAAAATGTTCAGCCTTTCTGACCAAAAATAAGTCAGAGACAATACTGGTATACTAGGCTGAGTTAAGATGTATTGATTTGTTATTGGAAGCAAACTGTTTTTCTTGTTATTGTTTACCTTTCTACACAGCACCACAAGTCTTATTTTCTTGTAGGCCTGTATGGGGCTGTGGGGTTGTGAAAGAGCCTTTCTAAAAAGCAATCTTAAGCCTGGCAGCAATAGGGCTTTACAAATTCTCCTAACGTAGAAGGCACAGCTTTCATAAGACTTTACACTGCACAGATAGGTTGTACCAGAACTGAAGATGTCAACCTTAACTTTTATCAACATTAAAAAATTGCCTACTATTGGCAATAAGGGAGGAGGCAGAAACTGCTTCCATCAGCACATCTGAACATAAATTGTCATGTTCACTTGAAATGAAGCTGAACACATTTTACTTTTTACTGGGTGGTCAGTCATTTGTGTATTTTATTTATCATTAGCTTGCTAAATAAAAGGGAGTAGAGAAAACCTTGCCTTGGTTCCAGATGAAGCATTTTGACAACTTACAGCAAAACAGGAAAGCTTTGCAGAAGTGACAAGGAAAAAATTAAAAAATTCAAAAGACTCAAGCTCAGTGACTGGAAAAGAGAATGGTCTTCTAAGTAACACACTAAAAATGAAGGACATTTCTATTTTGTAGATAGCTTCTAAAAAAAAAAAAGAGAAAAAAAGAAAACCTTTTTGATGAGCTTTTCTAAAATACTTGGAGTTCTAAGAAGTGTCTATTCAGTTATCATGGTTTCCTCATGGTAAACTCATTCAAAAACAAGAAAAATATGATCAGGAATCCGTGGCAGAACTCTCTGCACAATTACTGTAAGTCTTCAGTTTGGGAACATATTTCCTGTTGGGACTTATTTGCAATAGAGCTAAGCAACAACCCTTTGAGGAAGAGAGCACCCTACTGAAAATTCTAGCCTTACTGAAATTATTCAACCTTGCAAAGCAAGCTTTGGCTCCTGTTTTTTTCCTTACAGCTTGATGAACTCAGTAAAACATACCAAGGAAAAAAAATATGAAAAGTAGACCTTGCAACATGCTCATGAAATGCCATCCCATGTTTTCCATAGTAGGACTGCAGTTTGTATTTACAGCATGCTTTTTAGTCCAGAGTATCTCAGTATCACAGTATTTAAGTATCTCATAAGGTCTAGTCTCAAGCTGGCAAGCTGATTTGTAGGTTCCCAGTTCTGCTTAGAGACAGCACTCAGTCCACACATGCAAAAAGATTTGTGTCCACAAACAGCATCTTCAGAGCTGGACAACCACACTGAACACAATGGCACAATAGGATCACCTCTGCCTCACCTGAACACCCAAGGCAGTTCTGCAACATCTCAATAAAACCCAAGTAGCAACTTTCCACTGAGCATGAAGGGTAGATTTTCTCTGGAAAGTAATTCCATTAAAAAAAAAAAAAAAAAAAAGCGACTAAACACATCTACTTTGAGCCTCACAGGCTTTAGCTTTTTACCTCTTGACCAATATGACCAAGAAGGGAAGAGCTGGGTGTAACCCAGCTGAGCTGTCAACACAATCTCCTTGCAACTTTTAGTCACTTATACCTGTACCAATACACTGAAACAACGCACAGCACTACAAGGGAAGAGGGAGACCTTATTGAAAGAAAAGGCATAAAAGACGGAATGAGCCTAGCTTGGCACTTGCACTATGAGTCCTGGACTTGCATTGCAGGGAGAAACAGCTTGGCTTTGCCCAATTACATGAAGTTTAAAGTACCAGTTCTATTAATTTCAATTATATTCTTTGTGATGTTTGCTAGCCTACATTGGAAAGACTCGGACCCAAAGTCTCTTCATTAAAAACCATGAGCACACATGAGCTTGAGCTGCAAACAAGGCACACACAGTAACCAGGAGTGTTTATCATTCTTACCTTAAAGCTTGCTAGAGTCTAGATGAAAAATGCTTTGAAGATACCAGTCACTGTGAGTAAATGGCCAGTCAAAAATAAACCTTTTTCCTTCCTTTACATTCAAGGAAAGTCAAAATGTATGCTCTTGTAAGACAATTTTTAAAATACCCTGTGATCCATAACAAGTACTGTACTGATGGTCTTGCCTCACCTCTTTTCCCAATGTACATTCACCAAGTTAAAACAAGATGACCATGGGAGTCAAAGCAATATTTTTCAGTTTTGTAAAATGAGAGAAAAAAGTTTGAAAGAGTCAGTTACAAGCAACAACATGAACTGTTTCCTTGTATGTTTACAGGGCAGTATTTTACTCAGTTGTGATATACTGTTCATTACAAAGAGGAAATAAATTGCATTCCAGGGTGTAGGATTTGTAAGTAGGATTTTATACTATCTTCATCAGCAAGCAAAAAATTGGACAAGAAAACAATTATTTCCCTTACAACTAGGATGCCTACTTTGTTGTCAAACAACAGCCTCTCAACTGACAACCTCAGGACCAAATATGTTTCCTGTACTAACACTTTGATCTGCAATTGAAACTAACCCAGAAGGGTAATAGTTACATTTGAGGTCACTAGAAGGTCTTGACCTCTGTTGTATCACCCTATCCTAAGGAAACTTGCACTTTAATCATCAACTTCCAGGTAGTGTATTAGTAACCAGCATAAATCATACACTAAAATAGGCTGCAAAACTGTCACAAGTGCTAAAAAGATCTGCTAACCCCACTTTTTTTCTCCCCAGATCACACAGATGATGATTTGCAATTAAAATTAAAAATAAAATAAAAACAATCAAAAGATTTAATTAAGGATGATTTTTACACTTCCAATGCAGCTGTAATTCCTGCTAGTCTTCTATCCTATATTTATTCTGCTGGAAAATATGAAGGGGAGAGGAAAGAGGGGAAGGTTAACCAAAGATGGCACTGTCCTGTAATGTTATGAGTGCTGTTCAGTGTAATAAGTCAATGTGTCAAAACACACATTTGCACCCTCTTTTTCCCATACCTTCTCCCTACTGCCATCCCAGAGATGTAGAAGCTG